>JBBPBX010000637.1:0-16862 GCA_038048925.1 Garcialebias charrua
CACAAGGGCTTACTGATGATGCACAATAAATCTGGTTCAGATCGGATGATGTATCACTGAGATATAACAGTTTGAATAATCTAGGGGGCGCTCTGGAGTCATATGTTAAACCACAATATCAATGTGTCCACAATGTCTCAATGATGATACACAATAAATCTGGTTCAGATCGGATGATGTATCACTGAGATATAACTGTAGTAATAATATAGGGGGCGCTATGGAGTAAAAATTTACATAACATTATCAATGTGTGTCGAAGTGTTCACTGATAAAGCACAATAAATCTCGTGCAGATCGGATAATGTATCACTAAGATATAACTGTAGTAATAATATAGGGGGCGCTATGGAGTAAAAATTTACATACCATTATCAATGTGTGTCGAAGTGTTCACTGATAAAGCACAATAAATCTCATGCAGATCGGATAATGTATCACTAAGATATAACTGTAGTAATAATACAGGGGGCGCTATGGAGTAAAAATTTACATACCATCATCAATGTGTGTAGAAGTGTTCACTGATGAATCACAATAAATCTCGTGCAGATCGGATAATGTATCACTAAGATATAACTGTAGTAATAATATAGGGGGCGCTATGGAGTAAAAATTTACATACCATTATCAATGTGTGTCGAAGTGTTCACTGATAAAGCACAATAAATCTCGTGCAGATCGGATAATGTATCACTGAGATATAACTGTAGTAATAATATAGGGGGCGCTATGGAGTAAAAATTTACATACCATTATCAATGTGTGTAGAAGTGTTCACTGATGAATCACAATAAATCTCGTGCAGATCGGATAATGTATCACTAAGATATAACTGTAGTAATAATATAGGGGGCGCTATGGAGTAAAAATTTACATACCATTATCAATGTGTGTCGAAGTGTTCACTGATAAAGCACAATAAATCTTGTGCAGATCGGATAATGTATCACTAAGATATAACTGTAGTAATAATACAGGGGGCGCTATGGAGTAAAAATTTACATACCATTATCAATGTGTGTAGAAGTGTTCACTGATGAATCACAATAAATCTCGTGTAGATCGGATGATGTATCACTAAGATATAACTGTAGTAATAATATAGGGGGCGCTATGGAGTAAAAATTTACATACCATTATCAATGTGTGTCAGAAGTGTTCACTGATAAAGCACAATAAATCTCGTGCAGATCGGATAATGTATCACTAAGATATAACTGTAGTAATAATATAGGGGGCGCTATGGAGTAAAAATTTACATACCATTATCAATGTGTGTCGAAGTGTTCACTGATAAAGCACAATAAATCTTGTGCAGATCGGATAATGTATCACTAAGATATAACTGTAGTAATAATACAGGGGGCGCTATGGAGTAAAAATTTACATACCATTATCAATGTGTGTAGAAGTGTTCACTGATGAATCACAATAAATCTCGTGCAGATCGGATAATGTATCACTAAGATATAACTGTAGTAATAATATAGGGGGCGCTATGGAGTAAAAATTTACATAACATTATCAATGTGTGTCGAAGTGTTCACTGATAAAGCATAATAAATCTCGTGCAGATCGGATAATGTATCACTAAGATATAACTGTAGTAATAATATAGGGGGCGCTATGGAGTAAAAATTTACATAACATTATCAATGTGTGTAGAAGTGTTCACTGATGAATCACAATAAATCTGGTTCAGATCGGATGATGTATCACTGAGATATAACTATAGAAGTAATGTAGGGGGCGCACTTGAGTCAAATGTTTGCCCACCATATCAATGTGTCCACAAGGGCTCACTGATGATGCACAATAAATCTGGTTCAGATCGGATGATGTATCACTGAGATATAACAGTTTGAATAATCTAGGGGGCGCTCTTGAGTCATATGTTAGCCCACCATATCAATGTGTCCACAAGGGCTCACTGATGATGCACAATAAATCTAGTTCAGATCGGATAATGTATCACTGAGATATAACTATAGAAATAATGTAGGGGGCGCACTTGAGTCAAATGTTAGCCCACCATATCAATGTGTCCACAAGGGCTCACTGATGATGCACAATAAATCTGGTTCAGATCGGATGATGTATCACTGAGATATATTTATAGAAATAATGTAGGGGGCGCACTTGAGTCAAATGTTAGCTCACTATATCAATGTGTCCACAAGGGCTCACTGATGATGCACAATAAATCTGGTTCAGATCGGATGATGTATCACTGAGCTACAACAGTTTGAATAATCTAGGGGGCGCTATGGAGGGTATTTGCTAATTAGCATAAACACCTGTTCAAGGGGTGGGTAATGATCGATCATAATGATTTTGGTACTCCTCAGATCAAATCTGTGGAGTTTAGAACCAAACGTATGGTGACGGCGTTACGTCTTACTTCGCCATGTCACCACGCCCACTTGCTCCACCCAAAACGAACAGTGCTGGAAAGCTTGTTACACCAACATGTCTTCGGTGACTGGATACAATGTCACGCTGATTAGGTAACAGGGATCCGATATGGACCGTTCAACGTAAAACTTTACACTTCCTGTTGTCAGGGGGCGTGGCTTAAGTGATGTCATGATTTGACCATACAGTTTTGCAGGGGACCGGATGTGGGTCAATCACTGAAGGTTTGATGTATTAGACAGTTTTCGTGTAAGAGCTATAAGCGTTTCGTTTTTCATGGCGAGATGTCCAACTTTGAGGTCTGGCCCCGCCCCTTCAGCATGCATGAAAACGCACAGTTTTGATAACATTTGTTCCCCCGTGCCTTATAAAGAAACTGGCCAAGTTTGAATCAAATCGAGCGAAATCCCTAGGAGGAGTTCGTTGAAATGCAGAGGCTGTAAACGGCCAAAAAGGGGTGAAAATTTGGTCATCGTTCCAAAATGGCCGCCTTACCATTTATCGTACAACATTGGTGCCAGAGGGTTTTCTGTGCATCTTGGTGAGTTGGACAAGTGTACCAAATTTCATGATTCTACGTCAAACTAAGGTCAATGCGGAGGGTATTTTGAATATTTCTAGGGGGCGCTCTTGAGCCGTTTCTGTAGCGATTTGCTAATTAGCATAAATACCTGTTCAAGGGGTGGGCAATGATCGATCATACTGATTTTGGTACTCCTCGGATCAAATCTGTGGATTTTAGATCCAAACGTATGGTGATGGCGTTACGTCTTACTTCGCCATGTCGCCACGCCCACTTGCTCCACCCAAAACGAACAGTGCTGGAAAGCTTGTTACACCAACATGTCTTTAGTCACTGGACACAATGTCACGCTGATTAGGTAACACGGGTCCGATATGGACCTTTCAAAGTAAAACTTTACACTTCCTGTTGTCAGGGGGCGTGGCTTAAGTGATGTCATGATTTGACCATACAGTTTTGCAGGGGACCGGATGTGGGTCAATAACTGAAGGTTTGATGTATTAGACTCTTTTCGTGTAAGAGCTGTAAGCGTTTCGTTTTTCATGGCGAGATGTCCAACTTTGACGTCTGGCCCCGCCCCTTCAGCATTCATGAAAACGCACAATTTTGATGTCGTTTGTTCCCCCATGCCTTATGAAGAAACTGGCCAAGTTTGAACCAAATCGAGCGAAATTCATAGGAGGAGTTCGTTCAAATGCAGAGGCTGTAAACGGCCAAAAAGGGGTGAAAATGTGGTCATCGTTCCAAAATGGCCGCCTTACCATTTATTGTACAACATTGGTGCCAGAGGGTTTTCTGTGCATCTTGGTGAGTTGGACAAGTGTACCAAATTTCATGATTCTACGTCAAACTAAGGTCAATGCGGAGGGTATTTTGAAAATTTCTAGGGGGCGCTCTTGAGCCGTTTCTGTGGCGATTTTTGCCACGCCCCCAAAATACGTAATTTTTCACCAGTCCTGACGAGTCCGCCAAATTTGGTGAGTTTTCGTATATGATAAAGCCCCCAAAAGGCCACTTAAAGAGGGACTAGAATAAAAATAAAAAAAAAATAATAATAATAATAATAAACACTACAATTACAATAGGTCCTTGCAGCGCTTCGCTGCTTCGGGCCTAATAATAATAATAAACACTACAATTACAATAGGTCCTTGCAGCGCTTCGCTGCTTCGGGCCTAATAATAAACACTACAATTACAATAGGCCTTCGCAGCGCTTAGCTGCTCGGGCCTAATTAAAGCTGCAAGCAGCGTTGAGGCCCTCGCAGCTTAGCGCAGCTCCGACCTTATTGCGGCGACCTCGTGAGCTCCAGCTGGTCCGCTCGGTCGCAACCTCTCTCGTACCCATCCAGCACCAGTTTGCCAAGAACAATTAGCGAACAACAACAATATATACGTGTTTAGAAGTGCTGACAGATGATACACAGTAAACGTGGAACAGATCACATGATCTAGCAATGAGATGTAACAGTTTGAAAAATAATGTATGGGGCACACTGGAGTCATCTGTTAAACCATAGTATCAAAGTGTGTAGAAGTGATCAGCCCTTTGTGAATAGCAAACAACCCTTTGGGTTGTTTTTACAATGGGTGCTAACGATCCATTGTTAAGATGATGGTCATCCATCATGTGAGCAACTGGTTTCAGCAGTCACCAGCAAACTGGTTGATCCACTTTGAGAGGGTGCTAAGACTGAGCTGAATATCAGACTTAGCTTTTTTAGAGTTTTCTACCTGGATTATTGAGCATGTATCAGGGGAAAATTAAACATGTTTTAAAATCAATTTTGGAGCATTTAGAATTGATTCTGAATCGCCAAGACAAAGAATCTAGATTTAAAAAAACGATTTTTTTCCCTTCATCCTTATTGACATATAACAGTTTGAATTATGTAGGTGGTGCACTGAAGTCAAAATTTACACAACAATATCAATGCGTTTAGAACTGCTCCCTGATGACGCAGAATAAATCTGGTACAGATCGAATGATGTATCACTGAGATCTAACAGTTTGAATAATCTAGGGGCGCTCTAGAGTCATATGTTAATCCACAATATCAATGTGTGTAGACGTGCTCACTGATGAAGTACAATAAATCTCGTGCAGATCGGATAATGTATCTCTGAGATATACCACGCTGAACAAGTTTCTGGTGTTATCTCACATGCTAACGGGTGATGCTAATGCTAAGCTAACTAGCATGCTAGGCTAACACCTTATTTTCCAACCAAACTTACACAGGTGACTCAACAGACCACGCTGAACAAGTTTCTGATGTTATCTCACATGCTAACATGTAATGCTAATGCTAAGCTAACTAGCATGCTAGGCTAACACCTTATTTTCTAACCAAACTTACACAGGTGACTCAACAGACCACACTGAACAAGTTTCTGGTGTTATCTCACATGCTAATGGGTAATGCTAATGCTAAGCTAACTAGCATGCTAGGCTAACACCTTATTTTCCAACCAAACTTACACAGGTGACTCAACAGACCACGCTGAACAAGTTTCTGGTGTTATCTCACATGCTAACGGGTAATGCTAATGCTAAGCTAACTAGCATGCTAGGCTAACACCTTATTTTCCAACCAAACTTACACAGGTGACTCAACAGACCACGCTGAACAAGTTTCTGGTGTTATCTCACATGCTAACGGGTGATGCTAATGCTAAGCTAACTAGCATGCTAGGCTAACACCTTATTTTCCAACCAAACTTACACAGGTGACTCAACAGACCACGCTGAACAAGTTTCTGGTGTTATCTCACATGCTAACGGGTGATGCTAATGCTAAGCTAACTAGCATGCTAGGCTAACACCTTATTTTCCAACCAAACTTACACAGGTGACTCAACAGACCACGCTGAACAAGTTTCTGGTGTTATCTCACATGCTAACGGGTGATGCTAATGCTAAGCTAACTAGCATGCTAGGCTAACACCTTATTTTTCAACCAAACTTACACAGATGACTCAACAGACCACGCTGAACAAGTTTCTGGTGTTATCTCACATGCTAACGGGTGATGCTAATGCTAAGCTAACTAGCATGCGCACTTGAGTCAAATGTTAGCCCACCATATCAATGTGTCCACAAGGGCTCACTGTTGATGCACAATAAATCTTGTACAGATCGGATAATGTATCACTGAGATATAACTGTAGTAATAATATAGGGGGCGCTATGGAGTAAAAATTTACACAACATTATCAATGTGTGTAGAAGTGCTCACTGATGAACCACACTAAATCTCGTGCAGATCGGATAATGTATCACTAAGATATAACTGTAGTAATAATATAGGGGGCGCTATGGAGTAAAAATTTACATACTATTATCAATGTGTGTCGAAGTGTTCACTGATAAAGCACAATAAATCTCGTGCAGATCGGATAATGTATCACTAAGATATAACTGTAGTAATAATATAGGGGGCGCTATGGAGTAAAACTTTACATACCATTATCAATGTGTGTCAAAGTGTTCACTGATAAAGCACAATAAATCTGGTTCAGATCGGATGATGTATCACTGAGATATAACTATAAACATAATGTAGGGGGCGCACTTGAGTCAAATGTTAGCCCACCATATCAATGTGTCCACAAGGGCTCACTGATGATGCACAATAAATCTGGTTCAGATCGGATGATGTATCACTGAGATATAACTATAGAAGTAATGTAGGGGGCGCACTTGAGTCAAATGTTAGCCCACCATATCAATGTGTCCACAAGGGCTCACTGATGATGCACAATAAATCTGGTTCAGATCGGATGATGTATCACTGAGATATAACTATAGAAATAATGTAGGGGGCGCACTTGAGTCAAATGTTAGCCCACCATATCAATGTGTCCACAAGGGCTCACTGATGATGCACAATAAATCTGGTTCAGATCGGATGATGTATCACTGAGATACAACAGTTTGAATAATCTAGGGGGCGCTATGGAGGCTATTTGCTAATTAGCATAAACACCTGTTCAAGGGGTGGGTAATGATCGATCATAATGATTTTGGTACTCCTCAGATCAAATCTGTGGAGTTTAGAACCAAACGTATGGTGACGGCGTTACGTCTTACTTCGCCACGTCACCACGCCCACTTGCTCCACCCAAAACGAACAGTGCTGGAAAGCTTGTTACACCAACATGTCTTCGGTGACTGGATACAATGTCACGCTGATTAGGTAACAGGGATCCGATATGGACCGTTCAACGTAAAACTTTACACTTCCTGTTGTCAGGGGGCGTGGCTTAAGTGATGTCATGATTTGACCATACAGTTTTGCAGGGGACCGGATGTGGGTCAATCACTGAAGGTTTGATGTATTAGACAGTTTTCGTGTAAGAGCTGTAAGCGTTTCGTTTTTCATGGCGAGATGTCCAACTTTGAGGTCTGGCCCCGCCCCTTCAGCATGCATGAAAACGCACAGTTTTGATAACATTTGTTCCCCCGTGCCTTATGAAGAAACTGGCCAAGTTTGAACCAAATCGAGCGAAATTCATAGGAGGAGTTCGTTCAAATGCGGAGGCTGTAAACGGCCAAAAAGGGGTGAAAATTTGGTCATCGTTCCAAAATGGCCGCCTTACCATTTATCGTACAACATTGGTGCCAGAGGGTTTTCTGTGCATCTTGGTGAGTTGGACAAGTGTACCAAATTTCATGATTCTACGTCAAACTAAGGTCAATGCGGAGGGTATTTTGAATATTTCTAGGGGGCGCTCTTGAGCCGTTTCTGTAGCGATTTGCTAATTAGCATAAACACCTGTTCAAGGGGTGGGCAATGATCGATCATACTGATTTTGGTACTCCTCGGATCAAATCTGTGGATTTTAGATCCAAACGTATGGTGATGGCGTTATGTCTTACTTCGCCACGTCGCCACGCCCACTTGCTCCACCAAAAACGAACAGTATTGGAAAGCTTGTTACACCAACATGTCTTCGGTCACTGGACACAATGCCACGCTGATTAGGTAACACGGGTCCGATATGGACCTTTCAAAGTAAAACTTTACACTTCCTGTTGTCAGGGGGCGTGGCTTAAGTGATGTCATGATTTGACCATTCAGTATTGCAGGGGACCGGATGTGCGTCAATCACTGAAGGTTTGATGTATTAGACTGTTTTCGTGTAAGAGCTGTAAGCGTTTCGTTTTTCATGGCGAGATGTCCAACTTTGAGGTCTGGCCCCGCCCCTTCAGCATGCATGAAAACGCACAATTTTGATAACGTTTGTTCCCCCGTGCCTTGTGAAGAAACTGGCCAAGTTTGAACCAAATCGAGCCAAACCCATAGGAGGAGTTCGTTCAAATGTGGAGGCTGTAAACAGCCAAAAAGGTGTGAAAATTTGGTAATCGTTCCAAAATGGCCGCCTTACCATTTATCGTACAGTGTTGGTGCAAGAGGGTTTTCTGTGCATCTTGGTGAGTTGGACAAGTGTACCAAATTTCACGATTCTACGTCAAACTAAGTGAATGCGGAGGATATTTTGACACTTCCTGTTGTCAGGGGGCGTGGCTTAAATGATGTCATGATTTGACCATTCAGTATTGCAAGGGACTGGATTGTGCGTCAATCACTGAAGGTTTGATGTATTAGACAGTTTTCGTGTAAGAGCTGTAAGCGTTTCGTTTTTCATGGCGAGATGTCCAACTTTGAGGTCTGGCCCCGCCCCTTCAGCATGCATGAAAACGCACAATTTTGATAACGTTTGTTCCCCCGTGCCTTGTGAAGAAACTGGCCAAGTTTGAACCAAATCGAGCCAAACCCATAGGAGGAGTTCGTTCAAATGTGGAGGCTGTAAACAGCCAAAAAGGTGTGAAAATTTGGTAATCGTTCCAAAATGGCCGCCTTACCATTTATCGTACAGTGTTGGTGCAAGAGGGTTTTCTGTGCATCTTGGTGAGTTGGACAAGTGTACCAAATTTCACGATTCTACGTCAAACTAAGTGAATGCGGAGGATATTTTGAAAATTTCTAGGGGGCGCTCTTGAGCCGTTTCTGTAGCGATTTTTGCCACGCCCCCAAAATACGTAAATTTTCACCAGTCCTGATGCGTCCGCCAAATTCGGTGAGTTTTCATATATGATAAAGGCCCCAAAAGGCCACTTAATGGTGGGGAAGAATAAAAATAATAATAATAAAAATAAAAATAATAAACACTACAATTACAATAGGCCTTCGCAGCGCTTAGCTGCTCGGGCCTAATTAAAGCCGCAAGCGGCGTTGAGGCCCTCGCAGCTTAGCGCCGCTCGGACCTTATTGAGGCGACCGCGCGAGCTCCAGCTCGTCCGCTCGGTCGCCATTTCGAAGTCTCTCGTGTCTACTCCGCACCAGGGGTGCACACGCACAATAAATCTGGTTCAGATCGGATGATGTCTCACTGAGATATAACAGTTTGAATAATCTAGGGGGCGCTCTGGAGTCACATGTTAAACCACAATATCAATGTGTCCACAAGGTCTCACTGATGATGCACAATAAATCTCGTGCAGATCGGATAATGTATCACTGAGATATAACTGTAGTAATAATATAGGGGGCGCTATGGAGTAAAAATTTACATACCATTATCAATGTATGTCGAAGTGTTCACTGATAAAGCACAATAACTCTCGTGCAGATCGGATAATGTATCACTAAGATATAACTGTAGTAATAATACAGGGGGCGCTATGGAGTAAAAATTTACATATCATTATGAATGTGTGTAGAAGTGTTCACTGATGAATCATAATAAATCTCGTGCAGATCGGATAATGTATCACTAAGATATAACTGTAGTAATAATATAGGGGGCGCTATGGAGTAAAAAATTACATAACATTATCAATGTGTATAGAAGTGTTCACTGATGAATCACATTAAATCTCGTGCAGATCGGATAATGTATCACTAAGATATAACTGTAGTAATAATATAGGGGGCGCTATGGAGTAAAAATTTACATACCATTATGAATGTGTGTAGAAGTGTTCACTGATGAATCATAATAAATCTCGTGCAGATCGGATAATGTATCACTAAGATATAACTGTAGTAATAATATAGGGGGCGCTATGGAGTAAAACTTTACATACCATTATCAATGTGTGTCGAAGTGTTCACTGATAAAGCACAATAAATCTGGTTCAGATCGGATGATGTATCACTGAGATATAACTATAGACATAATGTAGGGGGCGCACTTGAGTCAAATGTTAGCCCACCATATCAATGTGTCCACAAGGGCTCACTGATGATGCACAATAAATCTGGTTCAGATCGGATGATGTATCACTGAGATATAACTATAGAAATAATGTAGGGGGCGCACTTGAGTCAAATGTTAGCCCACCATATCAATGTGTCCACAAGGGCTCACTGATGATGCACAATAAATCTGGTTCAGATCGGATGATGTATCACTGAGATACAACAGTTTGAATAATCTAGGGGGCGCTATGGAGGCTATTTGCTAATTAGCATAAACACCTGTTCAAGGGGTGGGTAATGATCGATCATAATGATTTTGGTACTCCTCAGATCAAATCTGTGGAGTTTAGAACCAAACGTATGGTGACGGCGTTACGTCTTACTTCGCCACGTCACCACGCCCACTTGCTCCACCCAAAACGAACAGTGCTGGAAAGCTTGTTACACCAACATGTCTTCGGTGACTGGATACAATGTCACGCTGATTAGGTAACAGGGGTCCGATATGGACCGTTCAACGTAAAACTTTACACTTCCTGTTGTCAGGGGGCGTGGCTTAAGTGATGTCATGATTTGACCATACAGTTTTGCAGGGGACCGGATGTGGGTCAATCACTGAAGGTTTGATGTATTAGACAGTTTTCGTGTAAGAGCTGTAAGCGTTTCGTTTTTCATGGCGAGATGTCCAACTTTGAGGTCTGGCCCCGCCCCTTCAGCATGCATGAAAACGCACAGTTTTGATAACATTTGTTCCCCCGTGCCTTATAAAGAAACTGGCCAAGTTTGAATCAAATCGAGCGAAATCCCTAGGAGGAGTTCGTTGAAATGCAGAGGCTGTAAACGGCCAAAAAGGGGTGAAAATTTGGTCATCGTTCCAAAATGGCCGCCTTACCATTTATCGTACAACATTGGTGCCAGAGGGTTTTCTGTGCATCTTGGTGAGTTGGACAAGTGTACCAAATTTCATGATTCTACGTCAAACTAAGGTCAATGCGGAGGGTATTTTGAATATTTCTAGGGGGCGCTCTTGAGCCGTTTCTGTAGCGATTTGCTAATTAGCATAAACACCTGTTCAAGGGGTGGGCAATGATCGATCATACTGATTTTGGTACTTCTCGGATCAAATCTGTGGATTTTAGATCCAAACGTATGGTTATGGCGTTACGTCTTACTTCGCCATGTCGCCACGCCCACTTGCTCCACCCAAAACGAACAGTATTGGAATGCTTGTTACACCAACATGTCTTCGGTCACTGGACACAATGCCACGCTGATTAGGTAACACGGATCCGATATGGACCTTTCAAAGTAAAACTTTACACTTCCTGTTGTCAGGGGGCGTGGCTTAAGTGATGTCATGATTTGACCATACAGTTTTGCGGGGGACCGGATGTGGGTCAATAACTGAAGGTTTGATGTATTAGACTGTTTTCGTGTAAGAGCTGTAAGCGTTTCGTTTTTCATGGCGAGATGTCCAACTTTGACGTCTGGCCCCGCCCCTTCAGCATTCATGAAAACGCACAATTTTGATGTCGTTTGTTCCCCCATGCCTTATGAAGAAACTGGCCAAGTTTGAACCAAATCGAGCGAAATTCATAGGAGGAGTTCGTTCAAATGCAGAGGCTGTAAACGGCCAAAAAGGGGTGAAAATTTGGTCATCGTTCCAAAATGGCCGCCTTCCCGTTTATTGTACAACGTTGGTGCCAGAGGGTTTTCTGTACATCTTGGTGAGTTGGACAAGTGTACCAAATTTCATGATTCTACGTCAAACTAAGGTCATGCGGAGGGTATTTTGAATATTTCTAGGGGGCGCTCTTGAGCCGTTTCTGTGGCGATTTTTGCCACGCCCCCAAAATATGTAATTTTTCACCAGTCCTGACGAGTCCGCCAAATTTGGTGAGTTTTCATATATGATAAAGCCCCCAAAATGGCACTTCTTTTGGCGGAAGAAAAAAAATAAAAATAATAAACACTACAATTACAATAGGTCCTTGCAGCGCTTCGCTGCTTCGGGCCTAATAAACAGTACAATTACAATAGGTCCTTGCAGCGCTTCGCTGCTTCGGGCCTAATAATAATGTATTTTCCTGTCATCTGCGTATGTTTCCCATACACAGACGAAATTCGTCTCTGCATTTAACCCAACCACCTACCAGGTGGTGCAGTGAGCAGCCCGAAAGCGCCCGGGGAGCTGGAGAAATAGGTGTACACTCATAGACACCCCAAAGATTCTCTAGTACAAATTTAAAAAAAAAAAAATTCTATAAACTCTTTCATAAAAAGAGCTTTACTCTTTTATTTTATTCATTTATTCTATTTTTTTAAGGCAGTGATTTAAGAGACCAAACTTGAGTTACTGGTTCAAGGAAAGAAAAAGTAAAAATAAAAATAAAACAACCACTAATATGAATTAAGAAAACTGCTTGTGAAAAGTTTGATAATTTTCTGATATTATTTTATATTGCAACTAAACTTTTTTAGGCCATTATGAGTTTAAAAAATCAATAAAGTAAACCATACTGATATATATTTATTCAATCACACAATGAAATACATTTTATTTTAGCTTTAATGCCATTTTTCCTAAAATTATTTAGCATGAAATAATCTTTGATTAAGTGGCCCGAGATTTTGATTAATTGAACATAATTAAAAACTAAAATAATGTATAATTCCTGTTTTTAGCTGTACTTTGAATTTGAAATGTTAAGAAAAATACTAAATTATGACATCAAATAAAAATGCTCTTGACAGTGCATCCTCATCATAAACTGGTGTTTTCTCATTTAAAGTCAGTGCAATCATATTTTTTTGTCTGTCTGGACTTAAGTAAAAACAAACCTTCTATTCCTTAACTAAACAAAAAGTGCATCAATGACAAAAAAGCTTAATCTAATTAAGAACTCAAATAAAGCAAACAAAGCAGCAGGACTGAAAAAAACAAGCATGTGTCACATGAAGAGCAGCGTAAACTGACAGGATGTCAATTAATGATTTATTTTTTAAAATCTGAAAGCCAGTGTGATGCAGAAACAGAAAGCTAAATTAGCTTAATGAACACTAAACTAAAGAAAAGTTCAGAAATAAGAATACATTGCAGGCCAATAGAATTTAATAACTAAAATTTGTAACTGCAGGTGTAAATATACGAGCACAGAAACAAAGTGGCACATAAAACAATTATAAATGAGCCATATTATGCTGCACCTTGGAAGAGTAGTATTTTTTCCTGCTGATGCTGCAGATTGCTAGTTCTCAAATCAATCTAAATAAAATGTCAACAACTACTTTCAATCTTTTTTTTCAAATATTCTTCAACTTTGCCCTTCACAAAAGGTAATCAGATTATTTTTAGTTGAATGTTTATTGATGTGCTGCTGCTAATGTAACCAAATACACCAAATACTGGTGTCAAAGAGATTTATTCTTATGATGAAGGTTGAATGTTGAACCAGTGGTCAGAACAACACCTGGGTGGCTCGGTGTAATACACTGTGTCGAAATGCATTTTAAAGGTTTTAACTTTCTGTATATCTTCATAATCCACTGTGGTGTAGGCCTTGAATTTCAGACAGAACAAAATAATCCATAACAAAAACAGTTGAAAATGATGACATGGAACTATAGTTCAGTAAAAAAAAAAAAAATTCAGAATCAAAATCAATAAACTTTATTATCATTGTACTGAAATACAGTGAGATTATGGTCATACAGTCGTCCAAAAGATGAGTGGCGTGTACATTGCTTCTGCTCCTGAGAGCGCGGCTCCTTAACCTTTTTCAGGATACTTTTTTTGATAGCAAAGGGTAAAAGATCATGAGGATAGGATAGTGGTATTACAAAAAAAAAATCTCTTCACATCCTGTCCTTATCAGGACACAATTTAAGACATGAAAAACCTCTACCAGCAAGCACATTTATAGACACATTACATATGCATTTGATGGCAAGACAGTGAAATTTGTTCATGAATCACTACCAGATAGTCCACAGTCCTGATAAGATAATAATAATAATAATTATGAATTCAATTTATAACGCACTTTTCATTAATGAAAATCTCAAAGTGCTACAAAGTGCAACAGAATTAAATGTCAATAAAACAAGTAATAAAACAAGTAAAATCAATAACAGTATCAACTAAGATCAAAGATAGAATCATGAGGAGGCAGAGTATGCTTGGTTAAAAAGAAAGGTCTTCAAGCCGCTCTTAAAGTCAACCAGTGACTGTGGAGCTCTTAGGCAGTCAGGAAGAGAGTTCCACAGGCGGGGGGCAGCCACACTGAAAGCCCGGTCTCCCATGTCCTTAATTTGGTTCTCGGAATGTGAAGTAGATGACTGTTCTGTGACCGTAGAGACCGGGTGGATGAGTATGGTGCAAGAATGTCCTTTAGATAATCTGGTGAAGTTCCGTGTAAGCATTGATGTGTAATGAGAGCAGTTTTGTACTGAATTCTGTAGGTGACAGGAAGCCAATGAAGGTTATGGAGAATGGGTGTAATATGTTCAAATTTACGAACTCTCAACAAAATCCTTGCTGCACTGTTTTGAATATATTGAAGCTTCTGAAGGTATTTACCAGGGATTCCAATAAACAGGGAGTTGCAGTAGTCGAGCCTGGAGGAGACAAAAGCATGGACGAGCTTCTCAGCATCGGAAAAAGTTAGGGATGGGCGAAGTCTGGAGATGTTTCGAAGATGGAAGAAGCAAGTTTTAAACAGAAGCTTAATGTGATTTTCAAATGTAAGATGAGAGTCCATTTTTATTCCAAGATTTGTAACAGAGGTGGAGAGGGGGATGTCTTGTCCAGAAAAGGAAATTGTTGTTATAGTTGATGTTTGTACCTGGTGAGGGGTGCCAATCAGTATGGCCTCAGTCTTGGAGCAGTTTAATTGAAGAAAGTTCTGATTCATCCATGCCCTTATTTCCTCCAGGCAGGCAGAGAGGGCAGTGAGTGAAGATGGAGATGACAATGGGGAAGATGAGGAGGCTCCAGTCCTGATGTAAAGCTGTGTATCGTCGGCATAACAGTGAAAAGAAATGTTGAACTGATTAATAATTTGACCTAAAGGCAGCATGTAAAGGGAAAACAGCAGGGGCCCCAGAACTGACCCCTGAGGGACACCACAGGAGACACAGACTGTCTGGGACGTGGCGTTGCCAAGACTAACACATTCCAGCCTATCGGAGAGGAAAGATTTGAACCAGTCCAGGACAGTGTCACAGAGACCGACCTCCACATGAAGACGGTGGAGGAGGATACTATGGTCCACAGTGTCGAAGGCTGCAGTGAGGTCAAGGAGGACAAGGATGGAGGGAGAGCCAGTGTCAGCAGCCATGAGGACATCATTGGTAACTCTCAGCAATGCAGTCTCAGTACTGTGAGCTGCCCTGAATCCAGACTGGAACTTCTCATACAGGGAGTGTTGCTGTAGGTGGTCCTGCAGCTGAGCAGCAACTGCTTTTTCCAGCACTTTAGACAGAAAAGGGAGGTGTGAAATTGGGCGGTAATTAGAAAAAATGTCGGGATCCAAATTAGATTTTTTCAGAAGAGGCCTAATGATGGCAGTTTTTAGAGGCAGTGGAACATGACCAGATTGTAGGGACTGATTTATTATTTGAGTGATTAATGGGCTTATTGCAGAGTGATTGGATTACAAGATGTTGGTGTACAGCTCTGATAAGAATTCACAAAGGTTCTCTGTGGGGAGGGAGGCTTGCAATAGACAAAGCTTTTGCTTAGTTTACACATATCCCAGGAGAAATTTGATAAGTCGGCCTGCTTCAAGGCCAAACTGGGGAGTCTGATTCAGATAAGCCACAGTTGTTGATTTTTTTCAGGCAGACAGTTTTTTTTCTCATCAGCCTTGATTTCTGCTGGTACTTTTGATCCAAAATAGCCAGATTTGTGTCCATTTTTCTTTTCTTTTTTTTTACACTTTATTTATCCAAGTAGTCTCATTGAGCTATGATAACTCATTTTCAAGAGAGACCTGTTTAGGGAGCAGATGGTGGGGGTTAAGGGCCTTGCTCAGGGGCACAGAGTGAGGCAAATGAGGGTGGGGGCAAGTGTGGGTGTTTCACCTTTTCTCACCCACATTATTTGATGTTGTCGGTACCGGGGCTTGAACCGGCGAGCTTCCGATCACAGGCCCACTGTCTTTAACTTCTGCGCCACCACTCCCCCACATTCCACTGGCCTGTGCTTATGTGCTCCCTCCAAGGTCGTCTCCAACATGCTGGCAAGTCCCAGAAGTTGCAGGCGGCCTGCGATTCTCACAAATCGCTTCCATCCTACAGTTTAGCTCTAAATCAGCTGATTTTAAGTACTCAAAGCACGAACCAAACCTGCAGACAGACTCAGAAGTTTTGCCATGGCCACCATCTTCTTCAATAGCCAATAACATAGGAATCCACCGATGCCAAAAAAGCAGAAACCCTGCTATTATGGTTCATGGTTTTTCTTTGAGTTCAAACCTGCCTTTTCTATGCAGATAAAAAAGATAAAATAAAAAAAAACTTGTAAAAAGCTTTCCACAAGTTCAAAAAGACAGTTAAGAAAGAAGGAGAGTCTAAATGAAAATGATGGGCACATTTTCAACACTGCTGAAGGTCATTGAAAAGAAAAATGTGTATAATATCTGATATAGGGAAGCCTGGGGTCCAGCTTCTTCTAATAGCCACCATATGTAACCACTGCCCTCTATCCGAAGC
>JBBPBX010000637.1:30854-46127 GCA_038048925.1 Garcialebias charrua
ATTGCGTTTCTCTCAGTCCCTCGGTGCAACAGTAACCATTTAAACACTAAAACACTGAAACATTTAATAAACATATAAATATAATATATATACATATATATATATATATGTAACAGTTGTGGACCCGTCCTGTCATAATCACACTCTCAGAGGCCAGTGGGTTGGATGAAGTGGAACTTTACTGCAAAATGAGTGGTTCACAGCACAAAGAAACTGTAGTTAGCTCCTCTACTGGTGTGGCCATCACAGCAGAGAGCTGACCAACTGTGTGTAAAACTTTTCTTACAACAATTTCAGACAATACTGCACTCTTTTTAACATATGATCGTATAGTGGTTTTAAAATTAACATGGATTTAATGTAATCTGGTTTTAACCCTATTTTAGCTTAACATCCTGGTTTTAACCCTATTTTATCTTAACATCCTTTTTCTCTTTTTTTATTAGTTTTTATAAATGAAATAAGAAAATAGAAAAATAAATACAGACAGCGGTCAAAATGAAATATTAAATTATTCTAC
The DNA here is from genome assembly GCA_038048925.1 of Garcialebias charrua. Classification (NCBI taxonomy): domain Eukaryota; kingdom Metazoa; phylum Chordata; class Actinopteri; order Cyprinodontiformes; family Rivulidae; genus Garcialebias; species Garcialebias charrua. The sequence goes on from JBBPBX010000637.1 coordinate 31,375, forward strand.
AGCGCCCTCTGATGGTTCACAAAAAATAACAGTTCACGTTGTGTCATAAATGAAATAAGAAATTAGAAAATTAAAGACAGGCAGCCGTCAAAATGAAATATTAAATTGTCTTAACAGCACCCTCTGGTGGTTCACAAAAAAATAGCAGTTAACGTTGTGTCGTCATGGCAACAACCAGCCGTTACTGTACAAGATATAACCGTTAACATAACGGACTTAACTCTGAACATTTTATAAAACAAATTACCTGCAAAATGAGTGGTTCACAGCACAAAGAAACTGTAGTTAGCTCCTCTACTGGTGTGGCCATCTAGAGAAAGTAGCATTTATGAATTTATTCTCTTATGAGCAACTCATACAAAACCAAACTTGTATCAACAGTTTTCTATCAAAGGTTATGTAGCAACACAATGTTGATGCATAACTCTGTATATTACAATAAACTGTATACTGTATTATGATAAATTTCACATTAGCTTTGTAGCATACTTAATGATACTTTTGTAAAATAACCGAACTGTATGACTTACCACAACAGAGAGCTGACCAACTGTGGGGAACTTCCGGTTTTACGTCATATTTATAGCCAACCAGTAGAGGGCGCTTATAAACCACACACTGCAGGACAACTATAATACATATTTTAGCAAGAATTTCACTACAAAATAATCAAAGTGTTTATACCTGTTACATACACCCCCCTGAAATTCTGCTAAATATGAAGAGTAATTCCTCAGACCAAACAAAAAAAGCAAAAAAATGGGTGTATAAAGGTAAAAGCAAACAAAAACTGTAATACCAGGAACAAAACTGGGTATATCTGTCAGTTCAAAAACTCTCCCATTAAGGAGTATATAAAGAAAGGAGGTGATCAAACTCCTAACTAAACACAGACTCAAAGGTGCCTGTTACACCCCTGAATTGTAAACACTGTTCCTGTAACCTCAAAAGTACTACTCAAGCATTCTCTTGAATAGCATACACATAACCCTGTTACTTAAACTGAAAGTGCACTTGAAAAGAACTGAATCAGGGAACTAACTGACACAGCGGATAAAGAAGCCTCATTGACTGCATGATCATTCATCTCACAAACAAGACGTCTGGGGGGCTTGATTGACCCACGGTCCCTAAGAACATGACGTTTAGGTCGTGTGGAAGCAACCTGAAGTCTGGAACCTGGAATGGAAGTGTCTGAACAGTCACCTTCCAGAGCAGTTGTTACAGGGGCATCAATGTCTAGAGGATTGTCAATAGGATGGGATAAGTCTGTGAGGACATTGTCAGGAGAGGACATGTCTGGGTAATGTCGAGAGTCTTCCACTTCGTCAACTGTTGAGTGGGCAATATCATGGACAGGGATTAGATGACTGGTTGGATTGGATGTGGCAATCGTGAGATGGTCAGACTGGGTGGCACTGGATCTCCGGTCAAATGAGTCGCCATCTTCTGAAAGGATTCCATCATTGCCAGTCTGCATTAGCCAGTTGACTGTGCGAACATCACTGTCTTCCATTATGTCAGGTACATTAGGGCGTAGACCACTACCATGTGTAGCGGCATCACTGACAGAGTGCACAGATTTACAGTCCTCATCATCCTCGCAGGGCAAGAAGCTAACAGAGAGTAGCAGGTTCCTGTGGACAACTCTCTCTCTACCTGTTAGAACATCCTTGACTCTGTAGACATTGATATCTGGCTTGACTGACACAACCTCATAAGGGGTAGACTCCCATCTGTCCGCAGTCTTTCGTTTACCCGGCACACCTCTGTTGGCGATTAGTACTCTGTCCCCAACAACGAGAGGTGAACCCTTGACCTTGCGGTTGTACAACCTGGCATGACGAGCCTGGGCTTTTGCACTGCTCTTCTGTGCAATCTGAGCAGCCTCATGTAGACCTCTCTTCATGTGAGAAACAAAGTCTGAGTAATTGACAACAGCATCATTGGTGAGGGCATGCTGAAACATGACGTCAACGGGTAGACGAGGGATCCTTCCAAACACAAGGTAGAATGGTGCAAACCCTGTTGTCTCATGCTCCGTGCAGTTATAGCAGAAAGTGAGTAGCTGCAACATTTGTGGCCACTTTGCTTTTGGCTGAGGGGGAAGAGACCTGATCATTTCTCCTAGAGTCCTGTTGAATCGCTCTGCGACACCATTTCCCATCGGGTGATAAGGAGTCGTATGGGATTTCTGTACTCCAGCCATATCTAGAAGTTCTTTGATTAGCTTGCTTTCAAAGTTGGCCCCTTGATCCGAATGAATACGGCGAGGAAACCCATAAATGAGAAAGAAGCCATTCCAGAGACGACGAGCAACTTCCTTGGCAGTCTGATTCTTGCAGGGGAAGGCATGTGCCATCTTGGAGAAATGATCGGTCACAACTAGCACATCCACAGACTTGTTGCCCTGTTCAGCAGTCCAAAAGTCTATGCAGACTAACTCCATAGGTTCGGAAGTGACTATGTTCTTGAGTGGTGCACGGCTTTGCGGCTCAGGTGTTTTTCCTACTATGCAACGCTGACAGGATCGAACATAGTTCATAACATCACGTTCCATGCCGCTCCAGAAGAACCTTTGCCTCACAAGAGACAAGGTACGATGCTGGCCTTGGTGACCCGCTGCGTCATGGAGACCATGGAGAACTTTCTGCTTCAATGAGTCAGGCACTATGAACTGGAGGATCTTTCTGTTCATGTGGGGATCTTTCTTTGCCTTGTATAGCATGCCATTCTGAATGGTGAGTCTAGTCCAGTGCTTCAGCAGCTTAATCACACTTGGTGATTCAACAGCTCTTTCTCGTTTTGTAGGTCTCTTATGTCTTCGTACAAAGTACATGGCTCTGCTTATTGTGTCGTCGGCCTCCTGCCAATTGACAAGCTGGCTCTGTGGGAGTGCCAAGGACTGGTTTTCATCCAGCAGAAGATTGGGGTCAACACCGGTTCCCAATACATGACTCACACCTCCGCTGGACTGAGCATTGAGGACGGCAGCAACTTCCTCTGCTGAGATTGAGCCTCTCGAGTCTGGTGGTACTGTGTCTTNCAAAGTCAAAAGTCAAAGTCAACTTTATTGTCAGAACTGCAATATGTACAGGACATACACAGGATTGAAATTGCGTTTCTCTCAGTCCCTCGGTGCAACAGTAACCATTTAAACACTAAAACACTAAACATTTAATGAACATAAGCATAAAATGAAATAATAAAAGTGTAATACTGTCCTGAGTTTTTGCATAGTAGTATAAAAAGTATAAAAAGTATATCTATAAAATAAACTGAAGGTTCTAGCATTGACATTTGCAAAGAGTGGCAAAGCAGCATATGAGTTAATGTACACAGTATATGTATGAGGTAGTTGATGTTGGTATAGAGGCAAAGTGGCATATGCAGTAAGGCACATAAGGCACATTGGGCATCCTTAAATAAGGCTAGTCAGAGAATACTGTATATGTATCAGCAGTAGTGTAGATATAAAAGTAGTGTAAATGTAAACAGTAGTAATAAATGTAAACAGTAGTAATAAATGTAAACAGTAGTAATAAATGTAAACAGTAGTAATAAATGTAAACAGTAGTAATAAATGTAAACAGTAGTAATAAATGTAAACAGTATTAATAAATGTAAACAGTGAATGTAAACAGTAGTATGACTATAGGCAGTAATGTAATACAAACATTAGTGCAAATATGAGAAGTAGTGCAAACTGAATGAGCACATGACCGAGAGTTTAGTGAATAACCCGTTTGATGACACAGAGTCCAGTGTTAAAATCTTTGTGTTGTGTGGTAATGTGTGAGAAAGTTTTTTGTGTTAAGGCAGTTCAAATGGGAGGGGAGGCAGAGGAATATATATATATATATACAGTAAAAGTAAATTTAAAAAAAGGAAGTGTTTACTTGTGGGATATCCAACAAATGAATGAAAAACACTGGGAGAAGAAACGTGTGAAACTCCTTAAATATTTGTGTGAACGTTTATAAAGCGTTCACTCTATGATCCATTTTTCTTCCATACACTTTTTTTTGGGAGCGTTTTTTTGTCCCACAATTTTGAAGCAAAACGTTCAGTTCTTTCAAGACAATCCTGCTATGACTTTTGGTATTGGTGCAACTTTAGCTTTTTAAAATGTTTAGCCTTTTCTGCCACTTTTTCTCCTCATAGAAAATGAATTGAGCTCATTTTACATCCTTCAAATCTTTAGATGTGTTTACAACTTTTTACTGCTAATTTCACATTTTGTTCTGCTTCAGCTCCTTTGTGTTAACGTTATTTCAGCTGTTTTCAGCTAATTTCAGCTGTTTTGCGCTCCTTTCAGCTTATCTCTGCAAGTTTCTTCTTTTTCTACTACTTTAGCTACTATATTTCTGGTTTTTTGCTAATGTAAGCTTTTTCAGTTAATTCCACATTTTTTTGGCACTCATTTAAACCTTTTAATAATAATAATACTAATGTCACATTTTTGTCATCTGTGTATGTTTCCATACAAGACGAAATTTGACTCTGCATTTAACCCAATCACCACCAGGTGGGGCAGTGGGCAGCTATAGAAAGCGCGCCGGGGAGCAATTGGGATGAGATGTGCTGCTCAAACACACCACAAGTTATGCCGTGACTGGGGTTCGAACCTGGGTCCTTCGGGTCCCAAGTTTTTCAGCCTAATTCGGCAAAAATGTGCTCTCTCCACTTTCTTCTTGTAATTTCAACCTTTTCTGCCTTTTTAGCTACTTTTCAGCAGTTTTATTGATTTTTGTTGCTGATTTCAGCTTTTTCAGATAATTTCAACCTTTTGGTGCTCAAATTAGCTTCTTTCAGCCTAATTGGGCAAACATGTTCTTTCTGCTTTCTTCTGATAATTTAAGCTTGTTCTACCTTTTCGGCTAACTTTTTTAGAAACTTTTTACTTAATTTCAGCTGTTTTCAGATAATTTTAAGTTTATTCCTGCTACTATCAGCCTAATTAACTTATTTCTGTTAAGTTAAGCTTTTTCTGCTATTTCAGCTACTACTGTATTTAGATGTTTTTTTGCAAATATTATATTTTCCAGCTAATTCCACTTTTTTTTGGTTCCTTCCAGTTCTTTCCACTTAAGCTTCTTTCTGCCTTTTCAGCTATTTTTTGATGATTTTTGTTAATTTCAGCCTTTTTTTAATTTTTCATTTTTTTTAGCTAATTTCCTAACTTTTGTGCTAATTTCTGCTTATTTAAACCTAATTCAACAAATATGTGTTCTCTCTCCTTTCTTCACTGGTGAAGATTCTCAGTCGTCCAGGACATGATAAAATCAAAAATGGCGTTCAATACAAGATCAACTGGACTTTATTTGTTACAGAAGACGTTTCAACCTCTATGCAGAGGGCTTTTTCAATTGAATTGAATTGAAAATTGAATTGAATTGAAAAAGCCCTCTGGATAGAGGTCGAAACGTCTTCTGTAACAAATAAAGTCCAGTTGATCTTGTATTGAACGCCTTTTTTGATCTCTCCTTTGTTCTGATAATTTAGGCTTTTTCTTCCATTTCAGCTACATTTTAGCTTATTTTAGCTAATTTCAGTTGTTTTTCAGCAAGTTCTTCAGCAATATGCATTCACACTATATTGTCACATGACTTTCACTAGTTTTATTTTATTTTTCCAAGAGGCCGGGCGTACATTTGATCGGGGTGTTTCAGAATTTATCTAAAAGACTAACAAAATTTCACTGAATTTTTTTTTTTTACAAATCAACACCAACAATTAATTCAATAGTAAATATAAAAGTTTTTGTAACTTTAAAGACGTTGCAGAGTAGAGAAATCTTTTCAAATCTTTTCCAAACAGACAAAAATCTATACAAAGCAGATTTAAAGACTCTTTAGAATGATGCTGTCTGTTCAAGCCAGTTGGTTGATGCACTAAAAGCTTTCAAATGTTCTTTTATTCCATTGAACACACCGTGAAACGTAGGAAAAATGGTTTCTGTTGGTTGTTTTTGAGCTTAGTTTTCACAATAGTGTTTCGACCAGCCTAAATAACACCCAACCACTAGAACTCAAGTTTAGAATTTAGCTGTGAAATCTTTGTCAGCATCAGCAACAAAAAACTGGAGTTCCTTTAAAAAGAAACCACGTGAGGTCAAATAAAAGCACCAGTTTATCATTTTCGGGCCTCAGGCACACTGGGCCTCCTCTTTAGGCTCATTTGGAGCTGACGTCTTATTGCGACATGTAAACGTCTTACCTGTTTATGATCTAAAAGTGTCTCTATTAATTTAGTTTGAAAAGCACACAGGTTTTGCTTCATTTGCTCCTCAGCTGATGTTTTCAGTTTCAGTTGATCAGGGGATTATAATCTGAATCATCCCCTTTGATCAGATTATTTATTTTTAATATTGATTTTATAAACTTGTATGTTTGCAGCTGCTCTGAACTTATGGATCGGTTTCACCTTTTCGTACACTCAGCTCAGGTTAAAGACTTTAATCCCTGCTTCGGTCTCAATTTATACTTTTAATTTTAACAGAGCAAATCCTTTGAACACATTTTTGTTTGTTTTTATGTATTTTTTTATTGTTTACTTCATGTTGCTATATTATAATCAGGTTACTGACAGTTACTGAGTTAAAATGACCTCTTAGTTTCTTCCCACAGTTTTCAGTTATTTTATACCACTTCATTTATAAAGCACTTTGTTTAGTTTTTTTTTGGTATATGTAAAAAACTAAACAAAAAAACAAACAAACAATACAGCATGAACCATAATGTTAGATATCCAAGGGAGTGGAAGTATAAACTTATCAAAATTCCCACTCCTTAACCACTTAATAATCTTATATTCATTACATGTACATTCCATAGAAATAACAACTAAACCCGTATTTAATAATTAACCCATAGTACAGTATCTGTTTAAGTTAACTACAGTAGATGAACAATTATTATTTCTTTAACTTCACCAAAAAACAAACAAAACAAAACAAAAAAAAAAACAAAAAATTAGCATCAATAACAAAAACACAGACAATAATTGAATAATAATATTACCGGTACATATTATATCCAGCAATGATGTTTACATGATAATTTGAATAGTTTTGAGTTTGGACATTGTTTAAGTTCAATATTTCCACAGTTTGACTCCACTTACTGATACACATAAGTCTTTTTTAGTTCTGAATTTGCATATTTTAAACTGCTACCCCCCTTTAATTTATAAATTTGGTCTTAAAACGTAAAACAGCGACAAGTCCAGCCAAAGTGCTGTACAGTAGTCTCTCCTTACGTCGCGGTTAGTTTTTTCATATGCTCGCTCTTTCGTGGTTTTTCAAAGTAAGATTGGACATGACACACAATTGGCTGATTGATGGATGAGCTGCACGATCGGCGTGGCATTTTTATTTAAAATAAGTTATTTAAAATTACTTAGCACCTGCTGCATCTGTGTGCACTGTTTCTGTTAACTTATTTTATATATGAATGTTTCTGTTCAGTGACCTGAGACGACTTCTGTTGCGACTTTGCGCTAAATAAATAAACTGAATTGAATTGTACAGCAAAAACAAAACAAGCAAAGGACACGGGATAAAATACATAGATCCAAACAGATGAAGATGAGAATCAGAATGCATCATTGTCATTGTACATTAAAATTTAGTTTCAGTACAGCTGTCCAGAGAAACAAAAAGACAATTAAACAACATAAGATGGGTAGACGGGTGCCTGAGGCTGCAGCCTCATGGGAGGCGATGCCCTTTTAGTTAGATAAGCAAAATGTTTTCAGATTTAAATAATTCAAATATATCGTTTATATGGGCACAATCAGTTCATGATGAGCGTTTACACGCAGTGGGCTTTGATTCTGAACAGAAGTACTGTAATGCGCACAGTGGAAAACTCTTTAAAAAAAACCACCAAAGAAGAAGTTCTACTTCTGGGATGAACATAAACAAAGCTGAGCACCCAAAATGGATCTGCGACAGGTTTTAATGATGGTGGAGACGTCACTGCACTCCCCGGCTGAGCTACAGATAATACAGATCATTTTGAGCTCTTTAAAAGTTTCTAGTAGAAATGTTGTGCTGCTCACCGACAAGTTTAACTTCCCCGACATGCTAACATTATTAGCATTAGCCAGGCGGAAATGACATCGGTCGCAAATGTGCAGTCATGTCAGTTTTTCACGATCAGAAAATGAACAGATTAAGTGTTTACATGGACACCGTTCGGGTAATGGGTCGGCATAAACCACCCATTTCATTCTGATTACAAATTACAGGTAGTCCTCGGGTTACGACGGTCTCGAGTTACGACGTTTCGTGGTTACGTCACGCATCTCCCATTAAAAAAAATATAAAAAAAAATATATATATATATATATTTTGAATTTTTTTTATTTTGAAAAGCCGAGTTCCGGCTACTTCCGGTTTGACGGCGCAGAAGCAGGAGCTTGACGGCAGAAAAACACAGAAAGACCCGCTCTGGACGGAGCTTCACGGCAGACCCAGCAAAGCAGTGGACAAGTACAGGCGGAGATTAAACGCTCTGGACAGAGGTTGACGGCGGTTTTACAACGGAATACGGTAGATGGACGGCAGATGGAACGAGCTGATGGCAGTTTTACATCGTAAACAAATATTGGATGGACGGACGGAGGTAGGCCACCGTACAGCAAGCTAGTTAGCCAGCTTCTTTTATGTGAATGGAGCTAGCAAGGAGGGAGGAGGGAGACAGCGCGATTCAACTTGCTCCTTCGTCTTTAAAAACTGTGTTATAGGCTAAGTGCTTGGTAACTGTACAGTACATGTATATGGGGCAGTATGTATGTAAGTTCCGACTTACGTCGAAATTTGGGTTACGACGGAGCGTAGGAACGGAACTCCATCGTAAGTCGAGGACTACCTGTATTTCGGATCGAGCTTAGTAAACAAAAAACAACTAGAATGGGGCATTTACATAACACATTTTTTATTCCGAATGGCCGTTTAATCTGATCACTTATGTCCATGTAAACAGAGCTATTGTTGAATACAGACAAGTTAAAATCAACTCATACTATGTCAAAAGCCAGCAAATAAAAGTGGGGTTTCAAACGAGACTTAAAAACAGTGAGAGGGAGCCTGCCTGACATGTAGTGGTAACTCATTCCACAGTTTTGGACCTGCAACAGACGAGGCCCTGTCACCTCTGAGCTTAAAACGAGTGCCTGGAACCAATGGAAGTATCTGGTCTGCTGACCTCAGAGAGCGCTGTGGGACATATGGCTGCAGCAGATCAGCAAGATAAGAGGGGGTGAAGCTGTTCAGAGTAGTGCTTTAACAGAGTACCCGAATAATCGAGAGGTCGAGTCCTAAAACTTCTATCGAGGTCTTTTTGTCCCTCTCGAGTACTCGTAGTGACGTCATCACGTCGCACTGACGTCATTACGTCACATGTCACATGATCCGCACAGAGCGCGGGGTAGTTTTTAGTAGACGCTACAAAATGGATTCCTTTGTGCGCACGGATGTATGGAGCAGGCCCAGTCTTGTCAAAAAGGTAAAACAGTTTATAATTTTATAAAATGCGCTACTCATTGAATCAACTTCGTGTTGATTTTCGTTTCTCTGATCACCGTAGATTGTGACAGGAGGGGGCAGTGTTGCATTGCAGGTCACATATAACACGGGGTTCAATCCACCGAACCACAAATCACAAACAAAAAGCAACAAATATTCATCTCTAAACCTATTAAAAACCTATAAACACAATAATCTCTAAAAGTAAACATAATTGCACAGCACTGCAGATGCGGTGTGGCCCCACTTGTTTTTAAGTTTCGTTTTTGACGTTACTTTCACTATGGCATTTTAATAATAATAATAATAATAATAATAATAATAATAATAATAGTAATAACTAATAGTTTTGTTTTTCCTGTGACTTATCTGCAGTATGATAAATGATAGGAGCATAATAAATGCTCCCAATGTTTTGTTGGTCCTTTTTTTTTTGGTAAATAATGACGTTTTTATGGATTTTTATTTATTTATTTATTTTGCATCTTAAGTTCATATGACGTCATCGACTACTCGAGTACTACTCGAGTTTATTTATGAAAATGTTGAGTTTAAATTTTTTGTACTCGTTCAACCCCTAGTTCAGAGATTTTAAAACATACAGAAGGATTTTAAAAACAAACTCGAAAGTGAACCAGGAGCCAGTTCCGGGAGGCCAGAACTGGTGTAATGTGCTCTCTTTTGCCTGTACCAGTTAAAAACCAGTTATATTCTATTATTGCTATCTGATGTTCTTGATAAATATCTTTCTGTATATGCTCAGTATCAAGTAGTGCTCCATTTTAGAAAGTCTGATCTGAAATTGCACCAGGACTACCTCCTAGTGGAGCTTTAGCTTTTGTTGTTGGATAATGAATCCAGCTGTGTCGACGCCGTCCCCCTCAGGTAGCCAAGTGTTTGTCAAATATGTTTAAAGTTCTACACCAACGTTAGTCCAAATCCAGTCCCAATTTCATAAAAAGCACAATGAAAATACTAAACAGCGTCTTTGGACTGTAGATGTTATAACGCACTGGTTTAGCAGCTCATATTAAAACAATATCCGTGCTTCAGGTTTACCTCTGTGTTTTCTGAGCCTCCTTGTTTCTCGGAGCTCCAGTCTGAACACTTGCAACATACTGTAAAATGGGCAGACACACACAGTTTGGCTCAAAATGGCAACATTCATGTAAAGTTTAAGAAAATGAAAGCACATTTTACACTCCTGCTGTTTTAATATAAAAACCTGTTTAAAAATGTTCAGGAATCACTTCTGAATGGTAGTCGCAGATATACTGATTTACCATTCGTAGGACGTTTTGCGCATTCTGTTCTTTTTAGCACACAAGGCTGCAGTTCTGTTCAGGCTTAGCTCGTCGCACTTTTTGTTCTGAAACGACACGTTAAAAACACAAAATCTTATGTTAAGCATAAAAGCGATCTATTGACAAATATTGCAGTGCTGTATGTAAAAATGCTGGAACGAGCTCTGAGTAAATGTAAACTTTATGGCAAAAAAGTGACTGAGTTCATGGAGCGTGAGAAAGAAAAAGTCAATTATAAATAAATAAAGTCGAAATAAAGTATTAACAGTTGATATTCTACCGTGCTGTGGTTTACTATATTTCTTTTGGACCTGATAAATGTTGTATTTCTTTTCACGTTTTGGTACTTTACTTTGTACCCTTATTGCATGCTTTAGTACAGGGCTATTCAACTGGTGGCCCGGGGGCCAAATCAGGCCCACAGGTGAGCTCAGTTCGGCCCACCAGTGGGTTCAATTTTAAACAAAACCCCATTTTAAAGCATAAAACAAACTTGGTTGATGACAATAACTGCAGGATGTCTGGCCCCTGAGCTCTTGGCTTTCAGTAACTGTGGCCCCTGAGCAATTTAGTTGCATAGCCCTGCTTTAGTATTTCTTGTTTGTTTTTAACGAGTTGAATTGGTTCTTCTCATTCTGAACATTTCATTACATTGTTGACCTTTGTAACCTGCATATGACAAATAAACAACAGCATAACACAGTATTATCGTTCTTCTTGACTCAAGGAGAATCTTTATAGCAATAACAGGAGAGCTCTGACCAGTTTTCCTCTGATTAACGTGTTTATTTTTCAATAAATATACAGTACATGTAGTTCTTGACTTACGACTGAGATCCGTTCCTATGCGGCGGCGTAAACCAAATTTCGACGTAAGTCGGAACATATGTAAATACTTCCCCTTATACGTACATTACTGTATTTTACCAAGCACTTGGCCTATCCTAACACAGTACCCTACATAATTATCAAAACACACATACATTTGGGAGCCATAATGAAGGGAAAAAATAGTTAATTTTCTACTGGTATGCTGGTGAAGCTTCCTCCGTCCCTCCTCCGTATTCTCTATTGCGTTTACGTTGAAAAAACGCCGTCCAGCTTGGTCCATCCTCCGTATTCGTTTACGACGTAAAAGCACGTTCGCAATACAGTTTTGTTTTGTTTTTTGAATGTCCAGAGGACCAGACTTAGCTTTTTTAGAGAGTACAGGACAGAATTCCTCCATAGCTACGTTAATAACGTAAAACCGGAAACTGCGTAACTCGGCTTTTCAAAATAAATTTTCAAAATATTATTTTTATTTTTATTTATTTATTTTTTATTTTTTAATGGGAGATGCGCTGTAACCACGAAACGTCGTAACTCGAGACCGTCGTAACCCGAGGACTACCTGTATTGGCCTCTGGATAGTCACAGACGCTGTAGGACAGTGGTTCTTAAACTGGGGTCCCCGGACCCCCAGTAGAGTTGAATTCAGGCCCAAAAAAATCAACCCATAGCTATCATTTCCAAACCCCACCCGACCTGACGAGTTGCAGGTCCAAACCCCAAAAACCCTGACTTTTTAAATTAAGCTTTGACTGCTTATAGTTATTAACGGTCGGCGGATGTTCGCGACTGAATAAAAGGAGCAGAAGAGCAGAGCTGAAGGGGTGTTTGTCCTTTCATGGACGTCATGGCGCATTAAATCCTCGTTTCCGCCTGCATTCTGCATTATTCAGACTCGGACCCTGCTCTGACATGTCTGCTTTGGGATCTCACCTGTTTGGGTTGTCGGCGGCACACGTCCACTTGTGCAGCGGTTAAATGAACGTCCATTTGGGCGATGGGTTGCTGCCTGGCAGTACAGTCCCATCTGAAACTTAACTGAACTTTATTTTACCTCTTTCAAGGCCGGTCAGCTCGCGGTGAAATGACCGTGTGCAGCTGGTGAATATATGGCAAGCCATGTTGCCATATAATTGAATAGTATGGCAAGCCATGCTGCCATGTAATTGTGTGACACTGTGTTGGTCATGCTGTTGTTGTTGTTATCCACTATTGTTTTTTTGTTTCAGTTTCCCGTTATGTATTGTGTTGCTGTGTGCTTGGTCTGTCTGTCCCTGTACAGCACTTTGGTGTGCACTGTCACCGTTTAAAGTGCTTTATAAATAAAGTGGTATGGTATATACTGTAATTGGATCATCAGCAGCACACATTCGCTGACGCAATCAAAAGTCCGACATCCAGCACATTAGTATGGCCCGGCCCAAATTTTTGGTTGAGTCAGGGGGCTGGGCTTTGGGCCCGGGTTAGAAATGACAGCTCTAACACCTGGGGGGTCTGTGAGCAGGTGCTTGGGGGCCCGAAAAAATAAAAAGTATTACAAGCACATAGATGTTTAACAGCACGTTAAAATACACAAAAAATGCAGGAAATCACGTGTATTTTATTCAAAAGTTTATGGGGGAGGAGCCAAAGACCTCCCGCACCACCCTACCGGCCCGCTGTTTGTGTTCCAGCATAGATCAGTTTATAAATGAAGCCCTGTTACTTGGTGTGACTACTGCTGATATGATTCTGTTCAGTTTTATGTGAAGAGTTTTCTGTAATAATTTGAAGAAGTGGCAATAAATTTATCATGTTCATTATGTGAACAGGTAAAGTTTTAAAGTGTTTTTGATACAGTTAATTTTCTCAAAACTGTAATTTTTGGAAAATGAAAAAAATTCGTTAAGTGTCTTGAATGAAAAACACTCCATGTTTGAAAGTATAAAATTTGTATTAACACTATTAAAGAAAAAGGTTTTAAGTATTTATATTACACAGATATTTCCAGTGCATTAACGAGACAAACTGAAGAAAATTATTTAATAAACATGAGAGTTATGAGCGGGTGTCTGCAACTTTGTCTCCCCTGTAAGGGTTCCCTGAACCCCAAAAGTTTGAGAACCCCTACATGGACCAGTCTGCTTTTTTTTTTTATTACTCTGATCATGAATTTGCTCTTTTTGTCTTTTTTCTTTCTTTCAGGAGTTACTGTCCTCCATTAAAAACACAAACACTGACTTTGGTCCTCCGGTGACACCCCATCCACATCTCCCCACCCCCCTCCACCCTGTGCAGAACCTCTGGAGGTAAGGGGCCCTGCCTTGTGTGTAAAGTGTGAACTAAAAGAGAGAGAGGAATAAAAAGCGGACACACCGTCTCCCCAGCTTCCGTTACCGCACCCCCCGCACGCCTGCTGCTGCCACTGCTGGAGCATTCACGCTTCGGGCTGTTTTCTTTGAGAGAGAGGCGGAGGAAGACGGAGCATAAAAATATGCAAATGCCATTGTTGAAGCGCGGAACAAGATGGGGGTGCACCTCTTCACCTCCCCATGCTGCCACCGACACAGCTCCCACCTCCATCTATCCATCTACCCTGCACAGAGACTGGAAGAGGGGGGGCCCCTGAGGGGTCAACAGGGGCAGTGTATTAAAATACACTAAAAGGGCAGCACTGAAACCTTATTGTTCTTGATCCAGCGGTTAAAACAAACAAATACACTGAATTCACTGCTAACCCAACGATAAACAAACTGAGTGGAACACATACATGCGACTACCCAGAATCCTCTGGGCTCAGGCAGTAAATCTGAACAGGTGAAGACAAGAGACAGCTGTAAAACCGTGCTGTAATTGTAAGGCTGCGCACACCCACGCAACCGCTCCGCTCAAGATAGAATTACAATCGCTCGCGCTTCATTATGTCAGCGGCGAACCCTGGGCGCCTCCGCCGGTTCGCTCCCAGCAGCCGCCCTGCACGAGCTGAGCGTTTCGCTGGAGCGCTGCCCTGCTAATGATATTAACCACACAATGACAATTTTTTAATGCTTCACACGCTTTAGTCTGTCATCTGTATAAAAATAAAAAAAAGGAGCACAAAATACAAA
>JBBPBX010000637.1:46154-58654 GCA_038048925.1 Garcialebias charrua
AAAAAAAAAAAAAACTAAAGCTATGTTCCGCGTAAATCAAAGCAATAATTGGCTTGTTTGGAATTTCGATGCCAACAATTCAATTACAAAAAGAGCAAAAATAAGGAGTACACATGTTTATGACGAATAGGGAATCCTTAATTCATAAAAATACATTTTTTTTAAACGTTTAACAGAGTTTAGCCTTAGCGTTGTGCAGATTGGGGTGTGTTTTTCTGAAATAAGCAAGACCTTCACTGGAGAGCCACAAATGTAAACCAGGGGTCTGCAATCTGCGGCTCTGGAGCCATATGCGGCCCTTTGGTCCCTCTGCAGTGGCTCTTTCAAGCTTTGATCAAAACTAACATAATACTGATTTTTTAGGATGTTACACCTCACTTTCCAGCAAGACCGCTTAATATGATTATTAGAAAATCAAAGATTTATAAATGATGAAATATTATAGTTGTTTATTATTATTAATTTATTAATTTATTAATCTTTATTTAACAAGGCAAATCCCATTGAGATCACAAATCTCTTTTGCAATGGAGGCCTGGGCCTGAAGGCAGTCTAACATGCACGTTTTTGGTCTGTGGGAGGAAACCGGAGTACCCGGAGAAAACCCACGTAAGCACAAGAAGAACATGCAAACTCCACACAGAAAGATCCCAGGTCCAACTGGGGATTGAACCAAGGACCTTCTTGCTGTGAGGCAATAGTGCTAACCACTGAGCCATTGTGCTGCCATCAACTATATCTCACTTATAACTAGAGTTCGACCGATATGGACATTTTGGCTAACACTACTACCATACTCATATTGGGAGGGGAAGGCGACCACTGATAACCGATATAATGGCTGAACATATTTTAGCTTTGTCCACCCACAGTAATCTAAGTAAAATGTGAGTGGAGCAGGACTTGTTTATTTAGCGCAGCTGTGAGCAACAAGGAAGCTAAGCTAATCAGGTTCATGCTATACCTAGTCCCATAGTTGTAGGTTTACAAGTGGTGCACTGGTCATAAAAACAGTCTTCCTAACGTGCATTAACATTTTTTATCCTCCGCTATTCACCATAAAGTTATCAAGTATGTTGCGTAAATATAAATTAAACAAAGAAACGCCCTTTCCTGTTCATTGTTTAAACAGTGAGTCACATACGCTAAAGTCCTAATTAGTATTGATTGCAACTGCGTTTTAATTTTTTTTTGCAGAGAAGTAAAGATTTCAGACAAACAATGCATTTTTTTGAGGACGACAAAGATAACGTTACTAACAATGATATATTTTACCTCTACGTTAGATTTATTGTTCTGGATAAAGTTTTACAAGGTAATAGGCTATGCTAGGTTATCTAAACGTTAGCTTGCTAACTTGAGAGGCATGTAGCTAATGACAAGCGGTTGAAGGATTGAAAGATAATTTATTATTGCTGATTTTTTTAATTTATTTTACACATCAGTTAAAATAAACTTACTGTGCTCTGTGCAACAAAATATGCTACACAGTATTTTTCCCTGCTTTGGCTGCCCTGAAAGTGAAACCTAAGTGAACGGCCATAACTTGAAAGTACAGTAGTCTTCATGCGCCCTCTGCTGGATACATTGTACAATTACGGCTGGTTCACAGCATTTTTAGGGGTGAAAATGAGAAGTGCTTATATTGGCGCATAACGGGACATTTATCACAGATCCGGATAGAGCCCCAAACGTCAATATTGGCCTAAAATATCGGCCCTACCAATATATTGGTCAGGCTCTAGTTATAACACAAGCTGAGATAAACCTCACCTTTTAAAATTTCTTTCCAAGTTCTTTACCAATTTGTTCGTCACCATGCAACTCAGCTAAAAGGGTTGATTGGAATGCCAATTGGCATGTATCATCTTTCTAATTTATTTAACTTCTTAGCAATGTTGATGTTGCGTTGAATATGTCTTCTGGGCAAACAACTCTGCATTGGAACGTTATTACACCATTTCTTTGGTCTATTTCCCAAATGAACCAAAATGCTCTAAAGTTGCCATATAAACATAGAGAAAATCCTAACAGGCAAGATATAAAATGGTACAAAAGCATCATATCTATTGTTGAAATCGAAATGATTCAGCTAAAAATTATGTCAAACACCTCCCAGGTAATGAGATTCATTAGCAACTTGACTGTGTTTAAAACTATGAATTTCTTCTTCATGAAAGGACATATTGTTTTGTAACATTGCAACAACTTTTATTTTTTACCTATCTCAACTGAACTTGACTGTATTCACTTTTTATAATCCCAAAATGTTTTTTCTTTGTGACTTTGTAGAAATATGAACAAAATCATGTTTTAGTTGTGTTGGGGCAGTAGCATTCAAAAAACAACTTGTTCAACTTTTAAGTGTTAACTTGTAACTTTCGTAGATGATTTAATGAGAGCATTTGTTAAATATTAGATTAATCCAAATGTTTTACACAAACTTTGTCCCACAATTGTTTGGTTGGTATCAAGCTACGTTCTATTTTTTTCTTTGCTTTTACGAAGTTGTCCTGAAGTTTCGGAACGACTTGTCCTTTCATGAAACACATCGACTTCTTCTGCTTAATGATAAACGTCCTAAGCTAACAGTGTTTAACAGTGCTTTTTTCAAGTAAAACGTCTCTGTTTCAACATAAAATTGGCATTTTTGTACCATTTTAAGTAAATACTGGATGTAATAATTTTCAGATCAGTGTGTTCCGTCCTCATTTTAATTTTAGAGCATTTTGATTCATTCAATAAAACACAGCAAAAACTTCAAACCTGGCTTTCAAGCTAAAATAACAACAAGATGTTGAGAAATGACAGTTCAAGCAGTTCTGGTTAAGTCAGAAAAACAACTTCAAGCAATCTCACGCAATCTTAGTATTTGAAGTATGTTTGTGAATAACTCTTACTACTACCACACCAAACTGTAGCTCAATATATGTACAACTGACAGAGTTTTCACAATTTTTGTGCTGGATAAGTTCAGTTAGTTATAGTAGCTGTCTTGAACTGGGATGGCTTTAAACACTTATCAGTTGTAGACATACATCAGTTCATGACTTTGTGAATGTTTTAATAAAACCTGTTCAGCTGTTCATGGGATATTTTGCTAACAGACAAATAAAGTAGGCTTTAATAGTTTTAAACAAAGCTATTACATGATTGGTTTGCACACGGAGTATGTGTTGAGGATCACCCTCAGCAACTACAAAACTAAATTTGAGATCTGTGATTTAACCAAGGGGCAGAGATGGCGTAGAGGTAGGGCAGCCGACCAGGGACAAGAACGCTGCGGTTCGACCCACAGTAGTGCTTTAACAGATTAACCGAGTTTTCGACAGATCGAGTGCTTTGACTTCTACCGAGGCTTTTTTGTCCACGACATGTGGGAATGGCTGTGGGTCCCACAGCCATTCCCACATGTCGTGGTGTCTCTGAGCAAGACACCTAATCCCTAATTGCTCCACAGGCGCTCAATAGCTGCCCACTGCTCCACCTGGGTGTATCCCAGGTGCGATGGGTTAATTGCAGAGAACAAATCTCGTCAGTGTAAAGGAACATACAAGGATGACAACACATAGTACTTACTTACTTCAAGTTCAAGGTTCTTTATTGCCATTCTCATCACTTGTGGTGGAACAAATTTGTGTACTCAAGGTCCCAGTTACACCCAAATATATCAAAAGTATAAAGTATAAAAAGAAACAGTACATAACTTGGATCTAAGATCTACACTGATATAAGCTAAACAATATGCTAACAATACATTAACAATATGCTAATGATACGCTAATGATACATTAACGATACGCTAACAATACACTAATGATACACAAACGATGATACGCTAAAGATAAGCTAAAAATCTAAGATATACGCTTAATAATACACTATTGATACGCTAACAATAAGCTAATGATATGCTAACAATACACTAACGATATGCTAAAAATCTAAAACACACACTAAATGATACGCTAACAATACACTAACGATACACTATAATCCACTAATGATATGCTAATAATATGCTAATGATACAATATGCTAACGATATGCTAACGATATACTAAAAATCTAAGATATACGCTAAATACTAATAATGTAAAATCATTAAAACAGTAGCCTGAACATGAGTCTGTAGTGAGCAGATGGGTACAACTGTTTAAAGGCAGGAAATCAGCAGCATGGATAATTAGCAGCATGAGATCAGCAGCATGGATAATCAGCAGTACATATAAGTCACATATCACCAATTAAAGTGGAATTACTGTGATTTTTTTAAAAACCTACTTAACCGCGTTAAAGTCAGTTTCATGTTCGATGAGTTTGATTAGCTGTGGCAGCCATTTTGAATGAGGTTGACTCCAAAGGTTAAACAGATGTAGAAGTAGACCCAATGATTTTTTTTCTGAGAGTTTCATTAAATTCTCTCCACTGGTTCACTAAATAATTTGCTTGGACACGCAAAACGCAAAAAAAACCCAACAACAAATAAACAATTGCCGTAAATGGCTCACAGCTTGTAGCATTCGGCGTACGAATATTACAACTTTAACACCAGAACAGGATATAAAAGGTCAAACAGATGACTTTTGTTTGAGACAAAACAGACTCAAAACCCCTAAAGTAGACAGAAAATCATCCACCAGACTCCCACTCGGGAAGAGAACAGAAGGTGCAGCCCATTTGTAAAGCCCTCACGGTCTCAGGAAGACTTTCTGAAGTGATTATGAAGACAGTTCAGATCAAAGGATCTGACGAGCCTGAGAGGGAGCGAGAGAGAACGAGCGCCCAAAGACGAGGCCTGGTAATCACGCTGAAGCCCTTCCATACAAGATGGCAGTGGTCCCCCCCCCCCAGCTGCTTTGCAAATGTAATGTGACACTTACGGATAAACAGATTATGAAGGAAAAAGGCGGGGCAGGGTGGAAAGGGGAACGAAGAGAAATGGCTACAACTTGTAGAAATTAGAGCGGCAGAAATAGTTTATTTAATGAACTCCGGGGATGGGCAGTGTCGGAGAAACGATGATTAATTCTCCGGTGCTGATACCGGTCTAAATGATATAATTTGGGAATATTAGCAGGAACATCAGATGATGAGGCAGTGCTTCTTGGGCTGGGAGACTCTCTGTTTCTTCATCTTCCTTTCTCTTTTCCTTCACCAGTTATTATAGATTAATCCATAATCCTCACCACCTAAAGACATTTTTGTCAGTGAAGCTCAGGGATAGAAGCTGTAGTTTCTTTTTTTTTTTTTTAAATATATCTCTGCTGCTGCTTATTTCCCCTCAGCCTGATGTCACATTGTCACATCTTTCACTGAAATTACTCCTCTAATGTTTCGTTTATTGCAAATTTGACGTGCGACTCGTCAGTTTATGTAACCAGAAATTCACCATGCCCATGTGTTTAATATTGCAATGTTTGGTAAAGTTGGGATTATATTTGGTGACTTGTGGCTTTTGGTGAAGTGTGATCATAGCTAATTAGGGTAGCAAAACACTTGGAAACTTTCCATGGAAATTAACAGGAAGGAATAAACCTGGAATAAAAAAATAAACCCTGAAGGTTGGCTCTTAACAGGAATTTTGAAGTAGTTTGGCGAAATTTATTTCAGCGTGATCATGACTAAAACAAACAGATTTCATTGTTATACCACGAAAGGAGGGGGGCCAAACCCATAAAAGGGATTAAAATGTCACCTGGACATACAGGGATGGATAGAAATTACTTGTACCGTAATTTCCGGACTATTGAGTGCACCCAAATATAATCCGCACCCACTAAATTAATAATAACGATAATTTTGTTAATATATAGGTCACACTGGTCTCTAAGCTGCAGGTATCCACATTATAACAAGATATTTACATATGAGGATAAACAACTTTTAATTAAATACACAAATATATACAGTAAACGTTTTTTTTTTCTTCTTCTTAAACAGTGCTGTGGCTGGTTAAAAAAATAAATGTGCCCATGAGCTTGGGCTGTCCTCCATCACACAACAGCCCTCCCTGTTTCAGTGTCCACTGTGACCTGTTTGGTAATTTCATTGGCCTGTTATTTTTTATACCTATATTTATACAGGTAGTCTCATTGAGTCATGAGGACCCCCTCCCCCCACCACAGAGAGACATGTATTGGGCAGCTCTGTGAGCACACACGTGTGACGAGGCTAAATGTTTTGGCCTAATGAAGCTCGTTAGCCTGACAAATAAACAAACAAACAAAAAAAAGAAAACCACAATTTAGCCACAGCATTGTATAAGCCACAGTGTTCAAAGCCTGTGAAAACAGTAGCAGCTTACATTCTGGAAATTACGGTAATTAGTTTTGTTCAGGGTTGTATGAATGAAATTTGACATTTTTGTTCATAAATTTTGAAAGTTCAATGATATATATATAATTTTTGTGGTTTGCAGTTTATTCAATTTCATTGATTATATGTGAACATAATGACAAATCTACGAACAAACTAAACAAACTCTCATTAGTGTTTTTGTTCAGAGTTGTGTTCATGAATTTGGGAAATCATTACGTCAACAAAATTATTAAAAACTGTAGAAATGTTAAAAGCTGCTATTCTCGAAATGTCATCACTGATATGTTCGAATCAGATCAATAATTTTCTTAAATTTATAAACATATATCTGACAAAAATACATTTTTATATATTTTTTGGATTTAATGCAGTTTGTTTAAAATGCCTCCAATTTCCAGTTCATTTCAAAATTATTATGAACAATTTTTTAAATATTTTTAATATTCCAGAGTTTAACTTCCCATGGAAAGTTTCCGAAAAGTCTGAAAATTTACCAGATATCTTCCCAAACTATTTGTATAATACATAAAATTGAACATTTACCCTGTGACTCTGATGCAAATATCAAAAACTCTGTCAAAGTTGCATGAAAATTGATATTTTCTAGGACAATAAATGAAATGTAATACTCTGCCAACACTTGCGCCACATCCTCGTAAAGAAGGAATGATTATTGCTTTAAAAATGGTTAATTAATGCTTTATTAACAGGTTAGTCAAGGTCAAGAGCTGTTCTTTTATTCTTTTCCCACTAATTTAGAGTTTAAATCTAAAATATTTGATGATAGGTTGCCTGCAGTTAAATATTTTCATCATTTATTTTCCAAAATTAGTTTTAAGGAGCAAAATTTAGTTGAACTTTGAGCTGTTAGCAAAAAAGAAAAAAAAAAATACCGAATGAATAGAAGTGCAGCACTTGATCTTGACAGATGATAGCATTTTCATGTAAACAAAACAAAAATCACAATAATTAATTGTTTCAGACAATGATTTTTGTGATGTACAGAAAATAATGGCATCACAAAGCTGCACCGCCTAATTATTGCTTTATAAGGGTTAGTTAATTCTTAATAAACAGCTTATTCATTAGTTATAAAGCATAAACAATCATTTATAAACAGTTAAAAAAGACTGTCTGTTTATTAGGGATGCACCGATCTACATTTCTCACTTCCGATCCGATACCGATACTTATTAACTCAGTATCGATCGATACCGATACTTTCCCGATCCGATACTGTTCAGGTTTTTGACTCTGTATAATGGAACTTTTGCACCCAAACTATTCATTTTAACATTGTGTGAGATAAACCCAATGAAGACACACTTAAGCCTTACAATAGGGAACCCCCTATTGTAAGGCTTAAGAGTGTCTTCATTGGGTTTATCTCACACAATGTTAAGAAGGGCAGTCACAGAATGTGATTGAACACAAGTGCTCTTTGAAGCTGGATCGGAAAAGTATCGGCAGGTTTGATCCGATACCCGATACTTAAATAATGCTGGTATCGGATACCGATACCGATACTGGATCGGATCGGCCCCATCCCTACTGTTTATTTAAGTCTTTAACTGTTTATAAGTTCAACTTCAAGTAGGTTTTATTGTAATTTGCATCACATGTAGAGATGCACCGATCCGATGATAGTATCGGCATCGGTATTGAAAAATTCTTGATCGGGTATCGTGATAATGTGACTGATCCATAAGGGCAGGAGCTGATTGCTGTTTATTTTAAATTTCTGCCAACCAAGCTAGTGAAGCTATTGTTTCTTCCTCTTATTTTATCTCCTTCATTATTTATTTTTACATTATATTTATAGTTCCTGAAGCATTTGAAATGTTTGTTGAAGTTTATTTTTCCATGTTTGACCAAAGTTGTCAACCTATTGTTTTGGTCAGTTTCAGTATCTTTATTATTATTTATTTTACATTTGGTGTTATACTCATAATTGCACTTACTGAAGAAATTAAGTTGTGTTGTTTTTATGTTTGACCAAGCTCGTGAAGCTACTGGTGTGTTTAAGTTTACTGTACTGGTGCAGAGTTTTCAATACATTTGGGATTCAGCACATTTATGTCTGCGTTTAAAAAAACAAATGTTTTAAGTTAATTCAGCACTTTTTGTATCGGATCGATATCGTATCAACCTAACTGTATCAACCTGTACTAAACAAAAATATCGGTATCGTATCGGAAGTGACAAAGGTGGATCGGTGCGTCCCTCAGGTACTTGAGGTGGAACGAAATTGTGTTTTCAAGGTCCCAGTTACATCCAACAATGTTAAAAATACAAGGTGTAAAAAATAAACATTACTAAGGATCTAAGATATAAACTAAGAAGTACACTAAACACTAATAGTATAAAAACAATATGCTGAACAACAGCAGCACGAATATGAGTCTGTATGAGTAGGTAAGTACGAAGGAATACAGCAGCATGAAATAATCAGCAGCATTAGATCAGCAGCATGGATAGTCAGCAACATACATCATCAATCAAAGTGGCCTTAAGTTCCAGGCAGAGCTCTGCATACGGCCTGTACGCCGCTCTACGCGCATGTTCTGTGCGCACGCGTTCACAGGCACAGCTCTGCGTTCGTTCTCGCGTTAAATGCTCACGCTTTCGCTCCAAATTCTTGTCGTAATTTGAGCAGCTGCGCGCAGAGCGTTTACCTACGGGACAAACTGAGGTCGCTGATTGGTCATTTGCTGACACGCCTACTGAATTGATTGACAGGTCGGGTGGGGAGAAAAAAGGCACGAGCTGCGCAGCGGTTTTCTGTGTTTATATGTTAATAAAAAGTTCTAAGAAATAAAATAAAAACAGGGAGCGCTGGTCCATCACACCAGGAAATATTTAGAGCCTCCCGCAGCCACGTTGAACATGAGTTTAGTTCGCTCGTGACAAATTCATTAATTTCCTTCTCATCGGAGGAGGAAGTGATGCGATCACTTGACTTTTGGCAAAAAAACAAAAGAAAAGTCCAGATCAGGGATGAAGAAGAGGAATTTAATACAGTTGTGTCTCATACAAAACAGTCCGGCGCCGGGCAGTTTATTGTGAGACAACGTGCGCGTGTAAGCAGTCGTAAAATTTGAGCTTTGCACGTTGGTGCCCTGCGGGGCTACGCTTGTGCCTCTGCGTATGTACGCCATACAGCGGCATACTGCCTTACGCAGAGCTCTGCCTGGGCCTTTACAGTGATTTTTTTTTTCCTTCACAGTGATAATCCTGGTTAGGGTTATAAATGATTGTTGATGCTTTATAACTAATGAATAACCTGTTCATAAAGCCTTAATAAACCCTTATACTGTAAAGCCATCGTTAGGTGGTGGGACTAGTGTCGCTTTGTGATGCCATTATATCTGTTTGTCACATAATTTATTGACTTAAAAAATAATTTTGTTGCTATTTTTGTCCCGTTTTGATGGAATTTTTTTGAATAATTTAAAAGTAATTGTTTTATTTGATGCTTTGAAAGCAACAACGTTTGGGGCCAATTGTGTCAAGCTTGACCAGTCCAAAACCAAGACAGAAATTAATTTCTTTGCCTGAAAGCAAAGCATCCGTCTTGTGTGTTTCATCATGACTCGTCTTGCTGTAAAATGTTCAATAAATACAAACCAAAAGAGCCCTCCGCCTGTTTCGTCCTTCAGTTTTTTTTTTTTTTTGTCCTTCATTGCACCAAGTGATTAAAGCACCCCGAAGTGCCTCGTTCAGTGTCAGAGTGTCCGTTTGTCCAGTTTCTCCCTCTCTGAACGACCCTCGTGGCTGGGACAAACGTCTCTTTGAGGCTGCACAGACAGATGGACGGACGAAGGGGGGCACTCGGAGACAAACACAGAGGACTGAGGCTCCAGTGTGACCAGCGCCACGTGGTCCGGACCCCCTTTCATCGCCGCAAACCATCCACTTCCTTCACAAACACACTGTGACTGACAGATGGGTGATTTAAGGAAAAGACTGGTTGGAGATGCAGCTGGAAGCAAAGCTGTGCTCCTACCTTAGTGAAAACTACAGTCGAACACCTGCTGTAAATATTTTTGGTTGGGTTTGCAGATAAATATGCCAGAAAGCTGACAAGAGCACAGACAAGAGGTAGAGATCCAAAAAAGAAACCCCACAGAGCTGATAAAAATATCTCACCCCAAAACAGAAAACAGGGAAGAAAAGACAAGTTCACCAGCATTTGTCTGAAAAGCAAAAATGATGCCAAAAACTGATCCTACTTATGTGTGAGCACTTCTTAAAATAAAGAATTATACCCATTGCCTGCCATGCCTGAGTTCCAGATTAAAAACAAAACAAACATTTTATGTTAATAAATGATGTAAAAACCCATTGGATCAAACTTTCAAAATAATACGGAGCAATCTGACTCAATATAAGAGATGTTGAGGGTGAGTCTCAGCTAATACCACTCCAAACTGTAGCTCGGTCTCTGTGAAATTACCCAAAGTCATCATTTTTGTAAAGGCTGAGGTTGATTAGCTGTGGCAGCCATCTTGGATTTGATTTACTAAAATGAATGAATGAACTTTATTTAAAAATGTACAATGTATAACTCAAACATCAATGTCACCATTTGATGCACTGTACCAGATTATAGCAAAAGCTAATTTGCATCTGCAGTCCCTTGAAAAGTTAATCTAAGCCAATGTTATACAATAGTCCCTTGTTTATCGTCGGGGTTACGTTCCGCAATAAGTGAAAAACCGCAAAGTTGGAATGCTTTATTTGAGTATTTATATATAGAGGCTTTAAAAACCTTTCCCACACTCTTGCAATGTTCTAAACTCTTAAACTTACATAATTTTAACAACATACGCATATGTACTGTATATGTATATGTACAGGTANGAGAGAGAGAGAGAGAGGCTTTAAAAACCTTTCCCACACTCTTGCAATGTTCTAAACTCTTAAACTTACATAATTTTAACAACATACTCATATGTACTGTATATGTATATGTACAGGTAGTCCTCGACTTATGACGGTCTTGAGTTATGACGTTTTGCGGTTACGACACATCTCCCATTAAAAAAGAATTATTTTGAACATATTATTTTGAAAAGCCGAGTTACGCAGTTTCCGGTTTTACTAGCTGCGCAGGCTACAGCTGCCCTGTACTCTCTAAAAAAAGCTAAGTCTGGTCCTCTGGACATTCAAAAAACAAAACAAAACTTGTTGGACCAAGCTGGACAGGCAGCAGCTGTGGAAAAGTAACTGTTTTATGGACGGCGGTTTTACGACGTAAACGCAATACAGAATACGGAGGTGGGACGGAGGAACGGCTTCACCAGCATACCAGTACATTAGATTATTAACTATTTTTTCCCTTCATTATGGCTCCCAAATGTATGTGGTTTTTGATAATTATGTACGGTACTGTGTTAGGATAGGCTAAGTGCTTGGTAAAATACAGTAATGTACGTATATGGTTCAGTATGTACGTCTGTTCCGACTTACGTCGAAATTCGCTTTATGCCCCCGCGCAGGAATGGAACTCCGTCGTAAGTCGAGGACTACCTGTATTGCAAACAAAATCGCACAATAGTCCTGATCGAGTCCAAAATATGAGATGAAAAAAAGTAGGGATGCACCGATCCACATTTCTCACTTCCGATCCGATCCGATACTTAAGAACTGGGTATCGACCAATACCGATACTTTTCCGATCCGATACTGTTCAGGTATGTGAATCTGTATAATGAAATATTTGTACTGAGACTATAAAGTTATGTGTATTTTGGAATGTTTTCTATACTATAAAGACTATACTGTTAAAGTTTGTGAGTTTCCTGTTGTGAGTGTCTTCATTGGTTTTAACTCACATAATGTTAAGACGGCAGTCACAGAATATGATGGAACACAAGTGCTCTTTGAAGCTGGATTGGAAATATCGGCAGGTTGGATCCGATATCCGATACTTAAATTATGCTGGTATCGGATACCGATACTGGATCGGATCTGCCCCATCCCTAAAAAAAAGTCTCGGTGAGCTCTGGAGAAAAAACACCGAACCTCCTAGCAATGCTTCCCCACTCGAGAGGCTTCATGGGCTGGCAAGCAGCGCTCCATGAGCAACATTTGACCAATGAGGAAGGAAGTACAGTTCTGGTCCGGTTCCCAGTCGGTTCCGTACGGCTCTCTGCATCCATTAAGCGTCGAAGTCA
>JBBPBX010000637.1:61154-118218 GCA_038048925.1 Garcialebias charrua
AATAAATAATAATAATCAATATAGTATAGTATCGTATATATATCGTATTGTGTCGTATACCAAAGTGTATTAGATAATAATAATGGATAATAATAGATATTGACCTTATTTATCAAGGAGACATGAAACATTCCCTGGATTCGGACATAGATAATCCAGTCGACAGAAAGCCCAAAACTAATTTGGCCTTTCTTTTTTAGTTGCTATAACCAAGATTTAAAACTTAAAAATGAAATGTTTTAGTCTCTTTAATTTTTGACCCGTTATCTGCAGTCACTACCAGATCTGTTTTTTTTTATTTAAAAAAAATCCCGCATGGATTATATACATCTTATAAATAAATGTAGTTTGTTTGAAATATATCAAAATAGTTTGAAAAATAATGATGAACCAGTTGGAAAATGGTCCAGTACGCCAAATTTTGAAAGATGCTCCCATTTGTTAGATTTTTTTTTAATGTTTCTCATGGGGCAGTACAAATGTGAGTAAGTAAACTTGGGCAGTATCATCTAAACCCATGGATTCCCAACCATGCTCCTTGAGGAACACCATATATGTTTGAGCTGTTTCCCTGCTCCAGCACACCTGATTCAGTGATTTAATTATTTCCTCATGTTCTGCAAAAGCCTGTTAATCACCTATTATTATAAAATCAGGTGTGTCAGAGCAACTAAAACATGCAAGATGGTGTTCCTCAAGGACCAGTGTTGGGAACCCTTGAGCTCTTTGAGTGTCAGTAAATATTTGTAAAACTGCTCACATTAAAGTTTTACAACAAGCATTATGTAGTATTCAAATCGAGTAAATATAGTCACGCAGCATTGACTGAATGCTTCATGTGCACAAAGCTGCTCACATGGGTACATTTTTACGAGCGGCTCTAGGTATTTTTTTTTCTCAAAGTGTATTCCATTTTTATTAAAAAAACAAAAAAGAATGAAGCAGCATTGTATCCATTCTCTACATGCACTGCCATTTTTAAGGTATTTGACCGTTTGGCCAGTAAAACATCTTCATGGTGAGAGTTGGCAGAGAAATGGGTCTACAAAAGCAGATTGGTTTAGCACTGTGGTGCCTTCAGGGACTCCGGCACATAAATCTGTGAGAAACGGTGTGTGTGTGTTTGTGGGGAAAAATAAATCTAGTGTTGGAAGCTTCTGGTTTATGACAACTATCCATTCACTGAAATATCATTAGCTGTGCTTATCAGATTAGTTAGAAAAAGGGATTAACGCGACTGTGAAATACACACAGTCCGCGCTAATTCTACTTTTGTTTTGCAGAAGTGTATTAAAAAAACACTACAAATCGGATTCATTCCTAAGGCTTTAAAGAAAAAGCAAAGTTATTTTGAGTGAAATCTGGTGAGAGATCACAAAGTGAGCTGTCAGAGCTGAGGAAATATTTCACGACGCTGGGGAAGCGAGGGACAAAAACGACAAATAACCACACAATGAAGCCAGCCTGCACTGCCTGTTTCTGTGTGTGAGTGTCAGTTTAAGTGTGGGAAGAAGCGAAGCGGCAGGCTGTGATCAGAAAGCGAATGAGCCATTTCACCGGCTGCACTTCGCCTGTTTTTCTCGCTCTCTCAGAAGGGAAGCTGGAGCCGAGGACGGCGGTGGAAATGAGCTCGGTCGTGCGGAGAGTGTGGCGACCTCGTGGCTAACCCTGCACTGTTTGTGCCGCTCTCCCCACTAAATGATTTCTACTGTATCCTGCCCAGGGATAGGAGGAGGAGGAGGAGGAGGAGGAGGAGGAGGCCCAAAGTCAGACAGAAACCCTCCAACCCTTTAAGTTTGTTCTCATCAACCTCTCTGGACGATTTAAGAAGCAGAAAAAAGGTGTATAAATAGATTTTGACTGCTTATCTATGAGATCATCCGTAATCTTTTATGCATAAAAAAAAAACACAATTCATTACTTGACACAA
Source organism: Garcialebias charrua (assembly GCA_038048925.1). Classification (NCBI taxonomy): domain Eukaryota; kingdom Metazoa; phylum Chordata; class Actinopteri; order Cyprinodontiformes; family Rivulidae; genus Garcialebias; species Garcialebias charrua. The sequence continues at coordinate 63,085 of JBBPBX010000637.1, forward strand.
ATGTAATTTTAGTATTCCAATTTTAAGTGGCTAAATCCAAGAGCCTGAGTGTCAAACTCTTAATGTATCTTTATTCTGGCTTATTTTCCATTGGTTTTTACCAATAGTTCTTCAAACTTCCTTAGGGTCTTTCAAAGTTTCTTTTTTTTGGGGGGGATTATGCTGATTTTTTGTTTTGTTTTTTGTAATGTTCTATCCAGTTCTTGTATCTGACTAGCATGTTTTATTTCAGAAATAAAGAATATCTACAGCAGATGAACAGGATCAAAGTTGTGTAGTAAAGACCTGACCTGCATCAACCAGAAGTTGCTGTTTTGGACATAAAATAAAATTCCCATTTGTTGTTCTACAATATCTTTGATGGTATTTTTTTCATAATTTTAAAACATATTAGGTTTTTCTGTTGCTAAGTTGCTATGTGTTGACAAAATGCTGGTCAATCCCAGAGCTTAAGAGCCTATTTGTCCCCAATGCAGACCAAAACAGGGAATTGGAAATACACACCATCTGTCCATGGATGTTGTGAGCAAGATTACTTGCAAAATAAGTGAGGTACCGACTTCCATTTTGATGTGTGGCTACACCTAGAAGGTTTTTAAAAAAATAAATAAAATTGGCATCACTCCATCCAGGAAATAGCGAACACCGTAGTTCTGTTACTGATGGATTTATCTGAACAGCATCTATGGTCATCACATCCACCGTCAAACTGCTCAAATACATAATGTACAAAATATACATATTCATATATTACACACAAATTTACTACAAATCTGCACAATGAAAGATGATACAAATAAACACAACCAACGAGGGAATGAGTTCGCTAGGACAAAACTAAATCTTCCCAAAAAAATGACCAATGTAACCTCTTAAACCTTTAGGCAGAGCATACAACTTTTCCTACTGCACATGCATTCACGGAGGAGGGTTGCAACAACTTAAAATGTCCCCTGTGCAACATAGCACGGAACAATGGTTCCTACACGGTGCACCTTACAAAACAAATCAATATTCATAAAAATAAATAATGCAAACCGTATATGTAAACAAACTATATCAAATGATGACATAAATAATATTTATGACAGTTAAAATTGGGTTACCTCTCAAAATCTAAGATGGCCATCACCATATATAACCTTTATGTAAAACGGGCTTGTCACCCCAACCATTTGAGGAAACTATGCTTTCTAGATTTAATATTGCTTAAAAGTATTGCATTATTGCTCCTGGTTGTGGAGAAAATTGATCCCTTCACTCACCAGGATCTGTCACTCTGCACTTTGTCAGACAAGCAAAAAAGACTAAACACAACCAAAAAAATTCTAGCTTTATTTTTTTAGACACCGCACCATCTACCCCTTTGATTATATTGCACCATAAACATTACGGTTTACTCGCATTCCCTGCTCAATTCCAGTCCAGAAAATAACTCATCACAAAAACTACTGTGTATTCACTTCAGCGACGGGCACTTCGGTGTACCGCTTGTTTATGCCTGAATGCAGTGGCACCTCCAGATTTGTTTTTAATGTGGCGGCCATTTGGAGGCCGCTGAAAATCCTGGGATGGCACACCAAAATCAAAAGCTATAAAATAATTTTGGAAATTCTTTTAGGCTGTTTGTGTAAAACATCAATTTAAAAAAAAGGGGGCAATATCAGAGGTAAGGAACTGGAATTGGATGTAGCGTGGAAAAGAGATTCCCAAAACAACCAGGTGTATGTTTCATCAGATTTATTACAAAGCTTTGGAGAACAGCTAGCAATCGAAGATCAATGCATTTACAAGATCACACTTATCATTGCCTTCACCTGTCTGAGGCTCTGACCTGTTCTGACTTCCTGAACAGAAAAACATCAGTTTGGAAGAAAACAGTCCCCAGACCCTCCACGCCCTGTCCAGCTTTATCAGGACCCAACAACTACAGTCAGAAGTGGGAGGGAATCTAGAAAGCCAGCAACTCTCAAGGACCCTCCTGATTTACATCACTGTAATCCTATCAATCAGACCCTGAAGATAATAAAAACTATCTCTTGTTGACCCTTCACTGTCCGGTCACACGAAGACTGGTTATTACACAGAGTAAGGACAATGGAACATTTTAAGATTCACAATAACAGTACAAGAGCAGTGCATAAAATACATTAATCATAGTAAATAGTAAAATTATGGAGCATAGTGAGTGCAAATACAGAGTCCCTTGACTATAGCTCAGTTTCATGTTTTACAGGTAAATTACAGATTATAAGATGTGCAGAGACCAAAAACAGACACTATCAGGTCATCTGGACATTTTTTTTGTTGTTGAGCTATTTCGTCCTTCATCCATAGGACTTCTTCAATCCAAGGAGCCACAACAAACTGAGTCCCACAAGCAACAACCAACACAGTGGACCAACCAGTTTGCTGGTGACAAGATGTCTTCTGAGGGCTGCCCTCTCCTCCGTCGAATCAAAGTTCATGCTCAATAATCAGTTTGTTTGTGGCTCCTCAGATTCAAGAAGTCCTTAGGGTGAAAGACGAAACGTCTCAATAACAACAAAAACAAAGAAACCATCCAGATGACCTCACTGAACTTTGTTTGATTTTTTTTTTTAACCTGGATTATTGAGCATGAACTTTGATGTTTTGAACCACTTTGGCTATGGCTGCCTCAGAGGAGTCGACGGGGGAGAGAACAGGCCCCAGAAACCATCTTATCACCAGCAAACTGGTTGGTCCACTATTTGGATTCGCTGCTTGTGGGACTCAGTTTGTTGTCGCTCCTCGGATTGAAAAAGTCCTTTGGATGAAGGATGAAACATCTAAGAAAACGTCCAGATGACCTGACTGAACTTTGTTGGATTTTCTACTTGGATTATTGAGCATGAACTTTGATCTTTCTTGTGATTATGTTCTAAAAGTTTCATTCAAATGCATCCAATGGCTCATACGATATTTTGCTAACAGACAACAGAGTTCACTTCAAATGGGTCAATTGGTTAGTGCTCAGAGTATGCAATGGGGGTCAGTCTCAATCACTATTATACCAGACAGGTCAGTATCTGTAAAACTGTCAAGGTTTTAACCATTTTTGTCTCAACTAAGAAGGATTAGTTGTGGCAGCCATGTTGGATTGGAATTGCAGATAAAGATGATCATGTATAGTTTAAAAATATGTGATCGATTGTGTTTTCTAAATGTTGTCGACAGGGGAGAGGACGGGCATCGGAAACCATCTTATCACCTGCAAACTGATTGGTCCACTATGAGTGTGCTGCTTGTGGGACCGAGTTTGTTTGTGGCTCCTCAGATTGAAGAAAACCTTTGGATGAAGGATGAAAGATCTTAACAAAAAAAGAAATAAACCATCCAGATGACCTGACTGAACTGTGTTGATTCAGTTTTACACAGATGTGTTTCATGGTGACAAGGACATAAAGTTATGTTTATTTGAATGTTTTAGTATTTTCTCTAAACGAGTTCACACAATGGAGCGTCAGAGGAAAGCCACGAAAATGAGGCAAAATGAAAACAGCATGTTAAAGATGAAATGTGATTTATTTTTCACTTCTTGTTTGAAGTTTTACTAAAACAATGTTTTGACGTTTGAAACACTGGGATAATAATTCAAAAAAATAAATGTTAGCGAGTTTTATTGTGTTTGGATTATGTTTTTTTTTTTACTCTGTTGCATGTAAAAGGTCTCTCTTGTAAACGAGTCCTTGGGGCTCAATGGGAACTAACTTCTATAAATAACGGTTGAATGAATGAATTAAAATTCAGAATGTAATGAACGAGTGAAAGAAAATAAAGAATAAATTAAAACTATTTAACCCCTGCTCCTCACAGCCGTACAAAACACAGAGAACACAGAATGATACAGAAGTTCAAATTAGGTTTTACAGTAAAGGGATTGTCCTCATTTAGGGGAACTAGAATTTATGTTTTAATTTTAAAAACATGTTTTTATTTTTAAACTTCAATTGCTCAAAAATGAGGATTGGTAATGTTTACGAGGTTCTACTTATGCTAAATAGCATAGAGAAATTAAAAATGCACACCAAGCAAGTGCTTGCGACTCAAGATGATAAAATTGTTGGGCCAAGGGGGCAACATTTTTGTAAGGGTGACCATTGACATTGACCCCACTGGTCCTGCCCTTGGTAAAGACCCTGCCTGGATGAATTAGCTCAGAATTAGGTAGCCTACGAAAAAGTAATCTAAAAACATTCAGGCACTGAGTGGACAAAGCAGCCAAAATTTGAAAGATAAACCCTGTCAGATTTTCAAAGAGCCTGGAGAACTGCTGAGCACTAAGAATAAAAAAGTTGAAAGAAAAATCTGAAGCAATGGACCTTACCAAGCTCCGCCCAGAAACGCCCCCTAAGCTCCAACATGGCTGCACGTCTCCCAAGCGCAGCTTTGGTGTCAATGGAAAACATGGCGTCGACTGACTGCAGGGTATTTTTGAGTCGAATAGTGTATCATTTCTGCCAGATTCCAACAAAATATCAGCCATGACAATGGACAGGGGAACCAACAAGTTCATGTTATTTTTTTGGACGTTATCAAGTTGTTTGATCCACGCGATGCCTCCAAACAGCGTGCGCGTCACCGCTAATGCTACCGTCTGATGGGGAAAACAGCAGCTCCTCACACGCTCAGGCTCAGCATTATTACAGCTGTGGACAGGATCACTGATGCCTATTGTCCTGCAAGGCTGGGTAAGTCAGGCATTCATGGTTTTGAGGGTTACTTTTGAAATCAGCGATTTCTATTGTTGGCAAAAGTTTGTGTGCCTTGGTCGCAAAGCTAATGCTAACTGTAATCTCCATTCATTCCTTAAGTGGTTGGTTAGCCGTTGCTGCTTTAGCTGCTAAACACGCCGACAGCGACTTTTGTGAGGGCAAACGAGCTCAGCCGTCTGGTGTGTTAGTTAAAATCCAGCCTTCGTGTCACGATTTTGTGCAGTTTTAGGTGAAATCGACAGTAGAGCTCGTTGTGTTAGCTAGCTCATGTGGTTAGCAGAGCTGTTTCTTCCCAACTTCCAGGACGTTCAGTGAACTGTGGCTTTCTCTCATCGTGACCGCGTGTTGTTAACTAGCAGGTTTCAAAAGCAGGTCAACCCTTCTCTGCTGGTGAAAGAAATAATTGTTCAGTTTTGTGGTCGTGCACAAGCTTTGATCCAAGCAAGGCATTCAGTTTCACATATAGGGAAACGGTGAATTTTACTTCCACAAATACGGTCAGGGTACCTGACATCTCCTGTACAGATACCCCACTGACGGTGGAGGACCATTTTTCCAGCCCTGACGCAGAAAAAATCTGCACGTATGCTAGCTAGCAATGTAAGTAGCATGTGGTGCCGGTCTCACAAACGCTACCGTAGCGTTTGTTTTGTGAGACCGGCACGCACGTGGAAGCTGCGCTGTGACGTGTTATGGGTATTAGCCAATGAAACGCGGCCCTGTGGGCGGAGCTTGGTAAGGTCCATTAGGAATGACTTTAGTGTGCAGTTCATAATAGATGTTTATGCGTCCATGCTATGGTTGTTTGCTATTTTGTAATGTACTGAAACTGACCTATGCTCTTTAATGCACGCCACCCCAAAAATAAATAAAATAAACCAACTTTTTTGTGGACGTTGCCACACCTCCTGTTGCCGTTTTCTGTCCAGAACAGTTTAAGCCTGTTCCTTTATCAAAACCCTTTTAAAATTAAGTTTATAAGTGCTCTGATTGGGTAGTTGATTAACACCAAAGTTCATGCTCAATAATCCAAGTTCAGTCAGGTCATCTGGACAGTTTTTTTTTTCTTTTTTTTTGTTGTTGAGCTATTTCGTCCATCCATAGGACTTCTTCAATCCAAGGAGTCACAACAAACTGAGTCCCACAAGCAGCAACCAACACAGTGGACCAAACAGTTTGCTGGTGACAAGATGGCTTCTGAGGTCCGCCCTCTCCTCCATCGACTTCTCTGAGGCAGCAACAGCCAAAATCAAAGTTCATGCTCAATAATCAGTTTGTTTGAACGCGCACTGACCGACGATATGACGTCATTGATTTAGCTAAGGTTCTACTCGGACATAAATTTAGAAAAGATAAATAAATTCACAGGATTTCTTTTGCAGATAGAATGGGAAAAATATACTGTAGTTGTGTAGGTTTAAAAAAAAAAAATACCTCGTCAGATGACGTTTATTACTTTTTAATACTTTTTAATGGCCATAATTTCTGTTAATTTCATTTACTACCTTTTAATACCTTTTACAACCCCGCGGATACCCTGCAGTAAAACCACTTAAAATATTATTTTGAATGAAACTTGTTGATGACATCATGAGTTTTTGTTCGTTTTTAGAGCATTTTAATAAGTGGACAGTATTGAAGTGACTTTTCTGATATGTCAAGAAAATTTTAAACTAATATACCAGAAATTTTCTATTTCTGAATTCCTGGATATGTTGGTGTAGCGGAGTGCATTTTCTAGTTGAAATTGAACGCATCGTGATGCTGTAACAAGCTGTAAAGAAGAGCAAGATTTTAAAAAATCTGAATCGTGGACAGCTTGACTGCAGGATCCAAACAGTTCCTAACACAGCTTAGCTCCACACTTCACTTTAGACTGCAGTAAATAAATACATACCTGTGTAACCCTGATGTTTGGTTTGATACCAGTGAACTGATGAATCGCTCACCCAGGAACTCTTCTCAGCTTCACAACATTTATTAACATGAACTTCATCTGTAACAGAAAAAAAAACATGTGGTTGGTGGTGGTCTGACATGTAGCTCCTGCCCCAACTCTGAGAACGTCAGGCAGTAAAAAATGCTGTCAAGCCAGTCTCCACTTCCAAAATGATGGTTTTGTTGTGCACACAAACACTATAGCCTGGCCCTCGCCATTCCTACGCAGCTCCGCTCAATTCTCATTTCCCTTCACTGCCTAGTCCAAAGCGAAGTGAAGGACATGGGTCTGGTATCAACCAGGCTACAAACACTATGAATTATGGTAACCTTTGTGAGTTTTCAAAATAAAAGCTGTTAATGACGTCATACTTGCTGTTACAAAATTATTTGTGGATGATTTATTTACATTATTATTTATTATATAATATGAGAACTGTTACCATCAGTGAAAAGGTACAGATCAATCAAGACAAGAACAAACAGATTTAAATATAGTATTTATCTGTCCACCGTTACTGAACTTAACACAATCTGTAATAAAAACTGAAAAAGGGACAACTGGTGTAATATCAATCTGCTTGTGTTGAACATTTGGAGTGTTTCAAACCTGTTATTAACTTTAATGCAGTTTATATTTTATATTGTTTTATATTTTACTGTTTTTACTTTTGTTCTGGGAAGCAAACCCAGATTTCACTGTATTCATGTGCAATGATAATAAAGGTCTCTTCTATTCTATTTTGCAGCAGGTTTTGAATTGTCTTCTGCTGAACTTGATCCACCACAAAGACTGTGTGGTTCACAGAGTTTCTGCACAAATCAAAATATGAAACTTTAAATTAAAATGTTCTCAGAGAACAATAAGTATAATTTTTATTCACACTAACCAGAAACCTCCAGTGATTTTGGTCGACATGGACAAATAACACAAAGCTCTTGTAATTCTCAAAATTTACCAGTAAAAAGAAACAATTGATGTTAAAATGCTACAAATGTCATTTCTGAAATTAATGTGCAATTTTAACTGTTATTTTCCAAATGGTTATTGTCACTTAAAAATATTAAACATATAAATTATTTTAAATTAAGCATTCCTGTTTTTACTTGAACTATGTTGCATTTCAATGAGACAAACTTTCTGCACAGTAATGATGTGATTTGTGGTAAAGTCGTACTTACCCTCACTGTTTCTACAACATCCTGAAGAACGAGCAACAAACACAGCAACTTAGGGAAAATTACATGGAAAATGTCCAACTTTGGAGGGCCTTTATTTTGAAATTCCACATGAGATCTTGGTGACATTTGGTGAGCAACATCTGGAGATGTTCTACAGTCAGCCTGAAGTGAGACTGGTCACTGGAAACTAAGAGTTTTGTTTTAATATTAATGGAAACTTCAGGGAAAACAATTTAACATTCTCACATAATGAACATACAAATAACCACAAAACAGAGACAAAAGTTAAATATTATGGATCCATATTCACAGGAGGACATTAAAAATCATTTCTGAACATAGACCAGCAAGAATGACTTCAATCATCTAGAGTCAAAACATGAAAAACACATTGAAGTTTTTTATTTATTTAACTTAGCAACACAAAAAGTTCTCTACTCTTTGGATATGGGGGCGACATTCAAACTTTTAGTGGAAACAGCTGAGCAGGAATGTTGGTCCCATTACAGCTTCCAGTGCTAACATGTGTTTTATGTACAGAGTTTGTACCAACAGGAGACACACATCAGCTTTTATTTTGAAAGAACCTCGCAAGCGTGACTACCTAATTCATGGTGTTAGCGCGTGCACAACCAAACCGCGTGAGCGCTGACTTTTAGAAGTGGAGGCTGCTGGTCTGAAGTATAATATTGAACAATTTTACTAGAAATTACAACCATACCTGTTAGAGAACAAACATGTGGTTGGTGGAGGTCTGACGTGAAGCTCCTGCTCCTACACAGAAAAACACACACACAGTCACGAGACTAGATTATCCAAGCACGCGACAACGAGACATAGCTGCAAACAGCTACACATGCTAACAGCTACACATGCTAACAGTTACACATGCTAACAGCTACACATGCTAACGGCTACACATGCTAACGGCTACACATGCTAACAGCTACACATGCTAACATCTACACATGCTAACATCTACACATGTTAACAGCTACACATGTTAACAGCTACACATGTTAACAGCTACACATGCTAACAGCTACACATGTTAACAGCTACACATGCTAACAGCTACACATGCTAACAGCTACACATGCTAACAGCTACACATGTTAACAGCTACACATGTTAACAGCTACACATGCTAACAGCTACACATGTTAACAGCTACACATGTTAACAGCTACACATGTTAACAGCTACACATGCTAACAGCTACACATGCTAACAGCTACACATGCTAACAGCTACACATGCTAACAGCTACACATGCTAACAGCTACACATGTTAACAGCTACACATGTTAACAGCTACACATGCTAACAGCTACACATGCTAACAGCTACACATGCTAACAGCTACACACGCTAACAGCTACACATGCTAACAGCTACACATGCTAACAGCTACAGACGTTAACAACTACAGATGTTAACAGCTACAGACGTTAACAGCTACAGACGTTAGCAGATACAGACGTTAACAGCTACAGACGTTAGCAGATACAGACGTTAACAGCTACAGACGTTAACAGCTACAGATGTTAGCAGCTACAGACGCTAACAACTACAGACGTTAACAGCTACAGACGTTAACAGCTACAGAAGTTAGCAGATACAGATGTTAACAGCTACAGATGTTAGCAGCTACAGACGCTAACAACTACAGACGTTAACAGCTACAGATGTTAACAGCTACAGATGTTAACAGCTACAGATGTTAACAGCTACAGATGTTAACAGCTACAGATGTTAGCAGCTACAGATGTTAGCAGCTACAGACGCTAGTAACAACTACAAACGTTAACAGCTACAGATGTTAACAGCTACAGATGTTAACAGCTACAGATGTTAACAGCTACAGATGTTAACAGCTACAGACGTTAACAGCTACAGATGTTAACAGCTACAGATGTTAACAGCAACAGATGTTAGCAGCTACAGATGTTAGCAGCTACAGACGCTAACAACTACAGTTAACAGCTTCAGACGCTAACAACTACAGATGTTAACAGCTACAGACATTAACAGCTACAGATGTTAACAGCTACAGAAGCCAACAACTACAGATGTTAACAACTACAGATGTTAACAGCTACAGATGTTAACAGCTACAGACGTTAACAACTACAGACGTTAACAACTACAGATGTTAACAACTACAGATGTTAACAGCTACAGACGTTAACAACTACAGATGTTAACAGCTACAGATGATAACAGCTACAGATGTTAACAGCTACAGACGTTAACAATTACAGATGTTAACAGCTACAGATGTTAACAGCTACAGATGTTAACAGCTACAGAAGCTAACAACTACAGATGTTAACAGCTACAGACGCTAACAACTACAGACGCTAACAACTACAGAAGTTAACAGCTACAGTACAGATGTTAACAGCTACAGACGCTAACAACTACAGATGTTAACAGCTACAGACGTTAACAACTACAGATGTTAACAGCTACAGATGATAACAGCTACAGATGTTAACAGCTACAGACGTTAACAATTACAGATGTTAACAGCTACAGATGTTAACAGCTACAGATGTTAACAGCTACAGAAGCTAACAACTACAGATGTTAACAGCTACAGACGCTAACAACTACAGACGCTAACAACTACAGAAGTTAACAGCTACAGTACAGATGTTAACAGCTACAGACGCTAACAACTACAGATGTTAACAGCTACAGATGTTAAAAGCTACACACGCTAACAACTACAGATGTTAACAGCTACAGATGTTAACAGCTACAGACGCTAACAACTACAGATGTTAACAGCTACAGATGTTAAAAGCTACACACGCTAACAACTACAGATGTTAACAGCTACAGATGTTAACAGCTACAGATGTTAACAGCTACAGATGTTATCAGCTACACACACTAACAACTACAGATGTTAACTGCTACATATGCTAACAACTACAGATGTTAACAGCTACAGACGTTAACAGCTACAGATGTTAGCAGCTACAGACGCTAACAACTACAAACGTTACAGCTACAGACGTTAACAGCTACAGATGTTAACAGCTACAGATGTTAACAGCTACACATGCTAACAGCTACAGATGTTAACAGCTACAGACGTTAACAGCTACAGATGTTAACAGCTACAGATGTTAACAGCAACAGATGTTAGCAGCTACAGATGTTAGCAGCTACAGACGCTAACAACTACAGTTAACAGCTTCAGACGCTAACAACTACAGATGTTAACAGCTACAGACATTAACAGCTACAGATGTTAACAGCTACAGAAGCCAACAACTACAGATGTTAACAACTACAGATGTTAACAGCTACAGATGTTAACAGCTACAGACGTTAACAACTACAGACGTTAACAACTACAGATGTTAACAACTACAGATGTTAACAGCTACAGACGTTAACAACTACAGATGTTAACAGCTACAGATGATAACAGCTACAGATGTTAACAGCTACAGACGTTAACAATTACAGATGTTAACAGCTACAGATGTTAACAGCTACAGATGTTAACAGCTACAGAAGCTAACAACTACAGATGTTAACAGCTACAGACGCTAACAACTACAGACGCTAACAACTACAGAAGTTAACAGCTACAGTACAGTACAGATGTTAACAGCTACAGACGCTAACAACTACAGATGTTAACAGCTACAGACGTTAACAACTACAGATGTTAACAGCTACAGATGATAACAGCTACAGATGTTAACAGCTACAGACGTTAACAATTACAGATGTTAACAGCTACAGATGTTAACAGCTACAGATGTTAACAGCTACAGAAGCTAACAACTACAGACGCTAACAGCTACAGACGCTAACAACTACAGACGCTAACAACTACAGAAGTTAACAGCTACAGTACAGATGTTAACAGCTACAGACGCTAACAACTACAGATGTTAACAGCTACAGATGTTAAAAGCTACACACGCTAACAACTACAGATGTTAACAGCTACAGATGTTAACAGCTACAGACGCTAACAACTACAGATGTTAACAGCTACAGATGTTAAAAGCTACACACGCTAACAACTACAGATGTTAACAGCTACAGATGTTAACAGCTACAGATGTTAACAGCTACAGATGTTATCAGCTACACACACTAACAACTACAGATGTTAACTGCTACATATGCTAACAACTACAGATGTTAACAGCTACAGATGCAGTGGCGTACCCTCCAGGCCTGCAAAGCCTTCTCTGAAGGCCTTAAAATTATTTAAAATTAAAATTAAAAATTAAAATATAAAATTAAAAAAAAATTAATTATATTTTGTCCATGAATACGTATTACATAATTCCAAATGGTCTGTCCACTTCCTTTCATTGCTACCCCCCTCATTGCACTGCTTCCAGAGTGTATTTTCATATTTAAGCCTTTAACCAATCACATTTCAGCCATATTTGTTGCCATGGTCAAAGAAATCTGCCTTGAAGCCTTCACTGGCAATCCTGCAAGCCCTGTGGCACTGTCCACAAAGCTGTTGCTTCAACCAATCAGATTTTGAGTTGGCCACACCTAATGTCTATGGGCAACACCAGAAGCCTTCTAGCTTCTAGTTACGTTTTCTGTGTGTTGTACTGAAACGTCAGCGCATTCACACGCTTTGATTGGACAGTCAGAGTGTACGAGCCAGAGCTAGCAAGCTGCATCTGTAGCGAGCTGCACGAGCAAAGATATTGTTGTGTTCATTTAATAGCTGGATGGATTTTGTGTACAAATAATCAGAATTTTTGGTGAGTAAAATTTTGCTATATTCCTAAATAATATTGCAAATCAGCTGGATAAAAAAAAATAGTTTCGCTATGTGAAGCGTGTACGTGCATGTCTTTAAAATTTAACAAGATAACACCATGAAAATATATTTGTTTGCTGACATTAGTGTGTCTGAGCTGAACTTTTCTTTTAAAAATGAACGTAATTGTCAAATACTGTAGCTAAATTTAAATAGGTTCGCTTGTCGGGTCTTCCAAACGTGTGCGCGCATGCTGCAACAACTTTCATCTCATCACACTCGGCTGCAAACCGCTTCACGTGCGCGTGCATGTGTGCGTGCGTGCTGCTAAAACCTTTATCTCTTTAAAATGTAACAAGATTAACACCAAAAATATATATATATTTATTTATTTTTATTCAAACTCGTTGAATTCTTCATCCTCTGTGTCGCTGGTGAAGAGTTCTGACAACTCCTGAAGTGTCAGTAGTTGATGCAGCTCAGAGCACTGCGTCTTCTTCCTCCTCCACGTCAGCTCCATCTAATATCCTGCCTTCCTGAACCCTGCAGCATGATGTGCGCGCACACACGCTGTCCATCCAGCAGGACCTTTTTTTTTGTTGCTCTAAAATATCCGTACACAGCAGAGGCGGCTCCAGGGGGGAGCTAGGGTGTGCTATAACCCCCCCTGGAAAAGTCACAGCACCCCCTTAGCACCCCCAAGAAAATATCAGATTATTTTCTTTTTCATCCGAGTTAATATTCTTTAACATGTGGTTGTTGTGATATTTTCCTCGCAAAACACAACTAATAAAAAAAATCAGTGATTATATCGAGTAAAAAATAAATAAATCTAATCCACCAGCTGAAGCCCACAAAGATGAGTGATGCTCTCAACACTGACCCAGTAAGGAGCAGAAACTGGTGACATGATGCCTCTGATTATGCCATTTTTAGCTAATACAACTTGATAAATCATTTCCTGGCTTGCAGTGATAATAAATGACTTATCTGGTCACATTAAATAACTACTTTTAACCAAAATCCAAAATAAACTTTATTAAAATAGCCTCACTGCATCTAAATTCATGCGCGTATACAACTAAAATAATTCCTGCTCAAAGAGTTAATTTTGCCTTAGACAAGAGAATTAAGCCTTGACTGATTTATTATTATTGCTTCTTTATTATTGTTGTTGATTTTTAGTTTGATTATTTTTGTAATAAAACTTAAAAGACAACTTTATTCGGATAATTATTAATTTGTTCTGGTATAGAACTCCCTGTAATAACATATTCACCCTTTACTAATCAGAATCAGTCACTGAAGTACTTTGTAGAATATATTGATTAAGTTGTTGTTGGTCAGTAAACTGACCAGTGGGTGCCAAACTTTAATTAATGAAAAATAAATAAAACAAAAGTAGTGGGGCTGAGATGGAAAAGGTGTCATCCTTCTTCCTCCATCTCACCCTTCGTCATGGCTACAAGCTTCTACCCCGAGGTTGTTACTCATGAACCCCTAGTCTGAATTATCACTGTGAAACACAGTGATACACAGGTACAGCTGTAGTCGTCAAAAGCCTAGAGGGTCCTTTAATGCCCCTAGCGGCCGAAAGTGGTACTGCTCCATTTTTTTCCATCAGAATGAATGGAAACGGTCATATATCAGCCAAAAACTGGTCTAAAAATATGGGGAAAATAGTTATTGAGGGTTGGATTGTTTCAGACGGAGCACTACTGAAGGCCTAGGTGTGAAATGCACAGCCCGCCACTGTACAGATGTTAACAGCTACAGACGTTAACAGCTACAGACGTTACAGCTACAGACGTTAACAGCTACAGATGTTAACAGCTACAGATGTTAACAGCTACAGATGTCAGCTACAGATGTTAACAGCTACAGACGTTAACAGCTACAGATGTTAACAGCTACAGATGTTAACAGCTACAGATGTTAAAAGCTACAGATGTTAGCAGCTACAGAAGATGTTAACAGCTACAGACATTAACAGCTACAGATGTTAACAGCTACAGACGTTAACAACTACAGATGTTAACAACTACAGATGTTAACAGCTACAGATGATAACAGCTACAGATGTTAACAGCTACAGATATTATCAGCTACAGATGTTATCAGCTACACACGCTAACAACTAGACGTTAACAGCTACAGATGTTAACATCTACACACGCTAACAACTACAGATGTTAACAGCTACAGATGCTAACAGCTACACATGCTAACAGCTACAGATGCTAACAGAGTGATTCCTCTCCACAGACAAGAAGCTGCAGTGTTACAAGCCTCTGGCAGCAGCAGCTTGTAACTAAATCACAGAATAAAATATTTGACTCACGAGAAGTCTTTTTTCATTAGTAATTGAAATAAATCACGGAGCTAAATCCACACGTAGCTTCTCAACACGAAGGAAAACAAAGAGGCCGAGCTGGTGACGTGACGTCATGTCCACATATTTACCAGCAGCCACCACCAGGGGTGGTTTTTATAAATAAACGTTTTTATAAAAAAAAAATAAAAAAAATAAATAAAAAAAACACCAGGGGTCGTCGTCACCAGCATAGATATCATATATAACACTAGATACCCCATAGCCTGCTCAGTGGCAGGATTTAGGGCGGCCATCTTGGAGTTGTCACCCTCGAACCTTGCTGCACCAAAACAACAGAGATGCCTCCGCATTGCTCGGCTTATTCGTGTTCAAATCGGAAAACTGTTGATGTCAGGGACCGGGGGATAACTTTTCACAAGTAAGATGAACATATTATTGTTAGTATTTTGTGAATGTAATATTACTGTACTGTATTTATGCCCACCATACAGTATATATGTATGCTGTATATATATGTGTGTGTGTGTGTATATATATATATATATATATATATATATATATATATATATATATATATATTTGTGTGTATATATATGTATACTGTATATATTTGTGTGTATATATATGTATACTGTATATATTGGTGTGTATATATATGTACGTATACTGTATATATTTGTGTGTATATATATGTATACTGTATATATTGGTGTATATATAAGTATACTGTAATTATTTGTGTGTATATATATGTATACTGTATATATTTGTGTGTATATATATGTATACTGTATATATTTGTGTGTATATATATGTATACTGTATATATTTGTGTGTATATATATGTACATATACTGTATATATTTGTGTGTATATATATATATGTATACTGTATATATTGGTGTGTATATATATGTATACTGTATATATGTATACTGTGTATCTAATATATGTATATGTACAGTATATATATATTTTATATACAGTATATATAAAAGTAATATATATAGTTATATATTTTTATATATATACTGTATATAGTTATATATATATACAATATATAGTTATACTGTATATATAGTTATATATATATACAGTAGTTATATATATAGTTATATATATGCTTATATGAATATATACTGTATATGTGTTCTATACAGTATACTGTACAGTATGACTGCTCTGGACAAAGTAGCCACCATTATGCATTCAGCACTTGGAACGGTAAGTACCGCTTGCCTCCAGCAGGTGGCAGTAACGCAGCGCTGCCAGTTTAAAGCAAGGAAGAAGAAGAAGACTACGAACACGGAACGGAAGAAGAGGACGTCGTGCTACGACTTGCTAATTATAGCAGCTAATGGTTGGGGCGGAAAAAGGGTGTACTTGCCATCGAAAATCCTAACTTCATCTTAGCTTTGTGTGTTTAACAAAGACGGAGTCGTCGACAGCAATCTCTTCAGCAGCATATTAACCGTGATATTTAGACTTTGGCACACCATTTCATCAATTTCAGACGGTAACGTCATTGTTTGCCAGATTCAGACATCTCGCTGCCGCTGAAACGCTCGGTGGCCATCTTTGTTCCCTGCGAGCTGAACGGGGTGTTTTTTGTAACGGATCCCGTAATTGTTTCCAAGAAGCGTTTTTTGAGTTAATTCCGATTTAACTGTGTATTGTATGTTTCTTCACGTCTGTATATTATCAGCCCGGTCATCAAATTCAACTCAACTGTGATTCAACCGAAACGAGTAGTTTCCAGCTTGTGGCTAGTTAGCATTAGCTTGTATCGACTAACGCGTGTTGGACTTTGGTTGTCTCCAAGCTTTTAATTTTTAGTGATACTTCATGTAACTTACTTTAATAAGAGCAATGCATTTGAATAAGTATTGTGAATTTAATGTGTAATGGTATAAAACGAATTCATTTAAAAGGCATCTACAAAACAATTGGCCTATAGTTAGCAGTAGGCCTTTTTATACTTTTTTTTTTTTAATGTTTGTGTTTGTTTCTGTGTTCATAGGATCAAAATGGCTGATGACTTTGACGTTGAGGCCATGCTGGAAGCTCCATACAGAAAGGTGGGTTGAAAGTTACAGAGACGAGGCCTGTAAAAGTACTGTATTACTCCTGTGCTTAGATCTTTTAAATTTGCTTTTGTGAAAAGTAGTTCACTTGAATGTTGTGTGGTGTGATTGAGTATTAAAGAAGCAATACAGAATTATAAATAAATCCACATCTATCTCTCTTTATAGACGTCCCTAATGATATCTCACCTCTACTCCCATGAATTCATCTTTGGTTCCACTGTGAACTGTGAAAAAAAAGGAAGGTAGTTATTGCGCATATACTGATGTACTGTGGTTCACTTTAGGACTAAAAGAGATTCAACCTAGAACATCCAATCCCTATTCGGTTGCAACAAGGTGAATGCCAATGGTTGATGAGCCCATCTATACCTGTTCAGCAAAGGAGGCAGTATTCAGATTTACAATTTGTATTTTGACACTGGTTCTCACATTAATGTGTTTTTAAAGTGTTATCATTTTAGGTTTTATGCCATGAATGTTTCACTTTGGATGTAGTTTAATATGTAATTGTTTACTCCAGAAAAACATGTCGTATTTTGCTCCTATGTTCTCAGATTAGTGCTTGATGATTGGTAAGGTTTTAAACAAAACAGATAGCTGTAATCAGATGATAGCTCAAATGTGTCATTTTGTCCTTGTTTGTAGTGCAGTAGAATTTCTGTGTAAATATGAATACTGCCTCTTTCAGCATCTTGATTTTTATTGCATGCTACACAACATTTTCTATATATATTGATATTTTAGTATTGCTGTAAACTACAACTTCTATTTAGCATAAATATATAATTCTGTATTTTCAGTAGTTATGTCAAAAGGTTGTAAATATTAATGATGCAAACTACAGACAATTGTAGTGTAACTGGTGGCTGACTTGATCTTTTTTATTTTCATGGGCGTCAGTATTACTAAGAAGTGTGAATCCCTGTTTGCTTCAGGGCAAGATGTGTGACAGAGGTGGCATCGAGCTCTTACAGTCCAAGAACGAAAACGGGTGAAGATCACTGGACTGACACCGGCCTCACGGGATCTCTCTTAGTGGCCATGGGCCATGTGTGGTCACGTGATTAGGCACAAATAGTGGCATTGGTACGAACTGTTAGCGGGGAATGATGAAGAGGACCTGACAAATGTCAAAGCTTCATGAACTCTGTTAATATGTTGGACACTCCCTTAACTTTGCTTTGTTGCATTAAGTATTGTGCAGCTTTAAAAAAAAAAAAAAAAACACTGGAGTGGGATGGGAAGCTATCTGGGGTGGTGGAAGACAACTGTCCAGATGACAGTAGGAAATTTGTATTATTATTATTATTAATTGAATATATTCTATATTTTCTCCTTTCTCACCCCCACCCCCTTTTTACCTTGACGACTTGAAATGTTTCATCTTCGTCCTCACGATGTTCTTCTATAAACCTTGCTTAGGATGAGAACAAGTCCTCTCATGCTAATGGACACGATGAACACAGCAAGAAGTAAGTTTTACCTACATGAACAAAGTGACTCGTTAGTTTCAAACGGCTTATTTTATTTCTGTTAAACACTTTGTGGTCGTTTCAAATTCACATCCTGCATAATAAACCTTTTAAATGTTAGGTTCCTATTTTCCTGAGATTTGCCTTTTTAATTTTCATCTCTGATTGTAACGCGTTTCAGGAAAAGGAGGAGCAGGAGTCGGAGCCCTGGCTCAAAGAAGAAGAAAAGCAGGAGTAGGAGCCGAGACAGGAAGAAGAATAAGAAGAGGAGCAAGAGCCGAGAGAAAAAACGCAGCCGCAGCAAAGAGCGCCATCGTAGCCGCTCCCGAAGCAAGGAGCGATCCGGACGCTACAAAGCACGCAAGAGCCCAATGTATGTGACTTTCTAACACGTGTGTGCATTTAATTCAGCCCTGCAACTTGTGTTTGAGTCATGCTGAGAGGTGCTGGGTTACTGTAAGGATGTTGATTTTATTTCCTCTAATTACAGTTTGGAGTTCTCTCATTCCAGTCGTAAACGTACCAGAAGTCGAAGCCCTTTTAAAAAGGAGAAGAGTCCCGTTAGGTAAGATGGATATTTGTTGTTTTAGGTCAGTTTTTATTTCAGCACAACTTCAGATATCCCTGTCCAAACTGTCGGGAGCTGTTAAAATGTTCACTGTAGAAATTTCATTTTTAAAAACGACTTGTAATGTTATCTCAGAGATTAAACTTTATTTTCTCATAAAGGCAACCCATCGACAACCTAACAGCAGAGGAGAGGGATGCCCGCACAGTTTTCTGTATGCAACTTGCTGCAAGAATCAGAGCTCGAGACCTGGAGGATTTCTTCTCGGCTGTTGGAAAAGTCCGTTATTGTTTCTTAATACAGTATGCACTTCCATTAACTCTCACTTGTACGAAGTCTCATTAAATGTTATTTTCTCTCATAGGTCCGGGATGTGCGAATCATCTCCGACAGAAACTCCCGAAGGTCAAAGGGCATTGCATACATCGAGTTTGTAGAGTCGTCTTCTGTACCACTGGCCATCGGACTAACTGGTCAAAGACTTTTAGGCGTGCCCATCATCGTCCAGGCCTCTCAGGTCAGTGACTTT
The DNA here is from genome assembly GCA_038048925.1 of Garcialebias charrua. Classification (NCBI taxonomy): domain Eukaryota; kingdom Metazoa; phylum Chordata; class Actinopteri; order Cyprinodontiformes; family Rivulidae; genus Garcialebias; species Garcialebias charrua. The sequence continues at coordinate 82,694 of JBBPBX010000637.1, forward strand.
ATTACAGTTCAATCTAAATACTTATGAGAAATAGATTTTAACTATTTTTCACAGATGGATGACTTGAAATGTCACTGAAAGTCAGTTCAGAAATGCAGAGGAGCAGAAAGTGTTAGCATCACTGGAGTAGCACCAGATGTGAATGTGTTTAGATGTTGTGTGTTCACCCACTCCATTGGTTTCCAGGCAGAGAAGAACCGAGCTGCAGCTGCAGCCAACAATCTACAGAAAGGCTGTGCTGGTCCGATGCGGCTGTACGTGGGCTCGCTGCACTTCAACATCACTGAGGAGATGCTGCGAGGGATCTTTGAGCCATTTGGAAAAGTAAGAAATCAACTTCACACGTCACTTTATTCATTCATGGATTATTTTTTTACCCCCTGCACGTGTTTTGTTTTCAAAGATTGAAGGGATCCAGCTCATGATGGACAGCGAGACTGGGAGATCCAAAGGTTATGGCTTTATAGCAGTAAGTGAAGCTCTTGAATTTTGTTCGGCTGCAGTTTGTCACTTTGTTCATTCCGACCTCTTCACGTTGTGAAGTTTGCAGATGCAGAATGTGCAAAGAAGGCACTGGAGCAGCTGAACGGCTTTGAGCTGGCCGGACGTCCCATGAAGGTGGGACACGTCACAGAGCGCTCGGACTCGTCAACAGCCAGCTCCTTTCTGGACAACGATGAACTGGAGAGAACTGGTATCGACCTTGGCACAACGGGGCGCCTGCAGCTTATGGCTCGACTAGCAGAAGGTTTGTTGCACAAGTCACACCCAAAAGATTTCTTTGTCTTTCATTATGTATTAAAATCTTAATTACTGTAATCATCGCTGTTTTCTTTCTCCCCCTCCTTCCACAGGAACTGGCTTGAAGATCCCTCCTGCTGCTCAGCAGGCTCTACAGATGACTGGGTCCATTTCCTTTGGGAACATGGCTACTCCATCAGGTTAGAATGGAGATAAACAGTTGTTTGTATTTTTGCTATTTGTAAAACAACAATAACATGCAGGTACTCTTTTTACAGTTCAAACCCCAACTCCAAGCCACGCTTTGAACCTCCCATCACAGCCACTGGCCACACACTGCCTTCAACTGTCCAACCTGTTCAACCCACAAGTGTAAGAACATGAGACCACTTCAACTGAAGCCTGGTACCAGTACTGACTGGTTAACAAATGCCTTGAAACTATTTTAAAGTAATGACCCAGTTCGTTGTACTAACATGCAGAATGTTTGAGGCAGGACGGAACAAATAAGAGTTGCAGCACTAAATACTGCCAGCATGCACGTGCTTCATATGACCTAATTGTTTGATCAATACATGCACCCTCAGCTCCTGGAATAATGCATTCTTTTGTTTCCACCGTAGAGAAAATGATCCTAACTGGGCTCATGAAATTCAGGATGATGTGATTGATGAGTGCAACAAGCATGGAGGAGTTGTTCACATCTATGTTGACAAGAACTCTCCTCAGGTGAGCGAACGCGTGCAGTTATGTAAACCATGTTCAGTCAGTCTAGTTTCACATTTCAACCTAATACGTTTGGGTTTTCTGTTATTTTACAGGGCAACGTGTACGTGAAGTGTCCCTCGATACCGGCTGCAATGGCGACTGTGAACGCCCTTCATGGCCGTTGGTTTGCAGGTATGTCAGGCCGAGCTGCAGCAGAGAAACAGCACTTACATCTTCACATGAAAACACAACCTCCTTTTTCTTCACAGGTAAAATGATAACGGCTGCGTATGTTCCTCTACCGACCTACCACAACCTTTTCCCTGATTCTGTAACGGCCAAGCTGCTTCTAATGCCCCTGCGTCGATAGTGGAGATGCTTCAGAGTCCGTGTAAATACTTTTGTTTGCATTTATGGAATTTCATTGAAAATTAGTTGGCTGTGTGTGATAAAAAGTGCCCTCACTTTTTTTTCTCCCCCACAGAGTTACTTTTCAGTTTTTGTGGGGTTGTGTTGTAAACTACCACTGAGAAGTATTCTTCAGGTATCTATTGATCTGTATGTTTTTAAATATTATCGTCTCATCTACTTGTTAACATTCAACCCTTTTAGATTTGACATGCGTTGCAGAGGAACACGAGTGTTGGGCAAGTAGGCCGGAAACGTTGAAGTATATCGATGTCAGCAGTAATCCTTTGTAACTTTATACAGCCAAATTTCTTTTCTTTTTTGTATGAAGGCTTCCAATAAATCTGGCAAACGTTGCATTTGGCTTTTGTTTTATTACAGCAAGTGTTTAAACTAGGTTGAATGCTTTCATGAATAAAATCTTAGTTGCAGCAGTTTGACCGTGTGTAAATTAAATTTTCTATCAAATTGATATATGACATCTTCATTAAATTGAAAAGGCACAGAAGTGATTTGTTGAAAGGCTTTGATCTCAAACGGTATGAGGCTGAAGTGAATAAAACATTTACTGTTTTCAACATTAATACAGTACTTGGAGAAAAAAAAAGTTTTGGTTTCATTTTTGCTGCTCAGCTGTTAAGATTGAACTTTATGCAAATGGTTTTGATGCTTTCTCTGCTTGGTTACCGTGGTTTTAAAGTTTTTAATACATTTTATTACGCGTGTTAAAAGTTGTTTTCAAGACGTGAAACCAGATTATTCATGAGAATGAATTTGTTTAAATGGAGTTTGTCCATTCTTACAAATACGCTGGTGTCAGTGTTGCCAGGTGCACGATAATTATCGTATTTGTACGAAAATTTTGCCCTCTACGATCAATAATCCCGAAAAAGGCCAAAAATATAATTCAACCGTTCTGTGAATGTGTACGGTAGTTGTAATCGGTTGCCATCAGCCAGTCACAACTGTTTTTTTGTGAACCCTGAAGGCATCTTGAAATTCCAGCCAATCGTGACGTGCGTTTGCCTCAGAACAACGGCCATCGCTGCGCTTGTCCCATGAGTTAGAAAGTAAGCAGAGCGGTGTAACACCGGTCTGGAAGAAGTGATGAAAATGAGTGCACATTTATTTAAAGTTGAATGTTAAATTATGATAAATATATTGGGGAAAAGATGGCAGGAAAACTGGGACATTACTGATACAGGAAGACATTTACACAACATTCAGAAAAAGGTAGGATATACAAGGAAAGCAGGAACTTAACTCGCATTAGAACAGGACACAGGCCTTAATTAAATTTCTTAAAATAATTAGAAAGCATGTGACAAGTGCACCAGCAATCTCCCTGAAACAGTTCAACATGTCTGGAATGTCCAGGGTATGAAACAATGAATTTCCATAAATAAAATTAATATTAAATTTACAATTAAGGATATTTTTAGTAGTGATATCAGTAAAGTTAAAGATCAAGTTATTTTCTTGATAAATGCAATGTTAATAGACAGAATTTAGTTATTAAATTAATTTTACAGAATTAGGTTTTTTTCTTTTTATCTCCTGTCCACACCAGCTCAATAGGTAATTCACCTTAAAACAAGAGGGGGTGCTCATTAGTTGCAACCAGACAATACGTATTGTCTATGGTTCTTCCCACCTGTACTGACGCCACAAAGCTGTGAGTGCCTGTCTGACTATTCAACAATAGTGACTGTAGTGCATACTTATTTTGGTTATGACGGGTGTACAATAATTCCCCTCAAAATACAATAATTTTGTCTCTAGTACAATAATCCTACATTTCTCACCTGGCAACACTGGTTGGTGTCTTGGTCGATTCACATCGCTCTTAGGCTTCATGTTGAAAACTTGATAAATACAAAGTTAAACTGGGGTTTCTTTTTCAGAAACGGATCATGTCTAACTCTGAATGTTAGGAAACACCTTGTATCTGAGACTTTCCTTCCCTCAACTGACTACACATCTACATGAACGCTCCTACAAGCACCCTGCAGATGTTGAAAGATGTCTATCACAGTGCACTAAGATTCATAACTGACTGGAACTACTGTACCATCACTGCACCCTGGATTCACTGGTTCATCAACTTCATGCAGACTCACACTGGTACATCTTATTTTTCTCTAGATTAACTGGTGAGTGGAATCTAACACACTGCAGTTAGTAAAAGCTGCAGAACCACATTGTGGGTGCTGTACGTCAGTGGTGTGTGGACTAGTCATATGACTTGAACTTTGACCCGTTGACTTGAAAAGTCCTTTTCACCCATAATCTAAAGTTTAAAAACTGCAGTGAAGTTCGTTCAAGGTTGGATATTTGAGCTTTTTAGATTCAGCTTTCTCGTTTGGTCCGATGCCGGCAGCCTGACGTCAGTCTGCCCCCTCCGAGGTGCAATGGTTCACTTAGGGTCTCCATAAATTACAGAACCAAATATTGTTGAGGGGAAAAAATAATAGGTTTGACATCATGTGACCCACTGACACCAGTACAGCTCGTCACTACCTGGATACTTCTGGACAGCACGGCCTCTTGCTCTGGACAATGAGCCTGCAGACTCTTCCGTCACTGCTGGACACCAGAGGTTTGGCAGCTGTGCCTACATGAAGAGCACCAGTGGAGCAAGTTTACATCTATAGCAGCACCACCACATGCACAAATGACTTGTCCAGTTTGGTCTTTTGTAAATTAATAGTCAACTGAAATAACTTCAAGTGCACATTCCTGTTCATTGTTCAGTCCATGTGTTGATTTTGTTGTTCTGTCACTAACATGACACAAACATCTGTTCACTAAGTGACCACATGGGAGGAAATCATTTCACTGTGATGGTTCTCTGTAGCGTGGAACTGTCAGAATCTTGTCTGGACGTGGAGTTTTTTTTTTTTATTATTCTGGAAATTTATAGTTTGATGGAAGACATTCAATTGTGCAATAGAAAAGGTGCTGACTAACATTTTGTTATTTAGTTGCACATGTATCATCACGATTTAAGAGATTTAAAAAAAAAAAAAAGGTCCATTAGTACAAAAAAAAAAATTTTTTTTACTACAAAAGACTTAAAATTTCAAGTTTCAGACTTGGGACTTGTCTTACTTGATCCTTCCAAAGCAATGACTTGGTCACACCTTTGCTATACGAGTAGAAATATGAAAGTCCTGAGAACCAGAGTGTGGGACTGATGATGCAGCTTGATGATGATAAAGGCATGTACGGTATTTAAGAGGAAGGAACAGGACTTCAAACTATATTAAAGACTTTGTTGGTCCTCTGGCTTCAACTTCCAGGATCCTGGATGAGGTCCAGAACTATAATCTGTCAATACAACACATGAATGATGAATCTGGCAACAAGTATTAACCCTCAAGTGTAAATATCTGGACTCCTTGTCCTACAATGTAAAACAGTAAAAAAAAATATCATCTTCTCAGAAAATGGACCAAAAGTCCACGTGAACAGCTGAGTTTTAACACTGTCTGAAAACAACCTGGCCTGATGTCCAGCTGAAAATAACCAGTTAATAAAACTTTAAAAGAAAATTGTGGAGGAGAAACCTCAGCGGACTTGATTTCTGCACTTCACACAAATTCCATGGGATTAAAATTCAGGTATCTTCAGACACAACTCAGCCACAGTGAGGAAAGACTCTGATGCACATTTACTTATTCTTGTAACAAAAGACACAACACAAGTTTAATGCAGAAACTGGAAACTTTATGTTCTAACAAAAGGCGCTGCAACAACAAAATGGCTGCAACTTTACAGCTTCAGAAACTTCAATACTAATGTAAACATGTCGAGACTTTTTCCAAAAATATCACACTTCAAATATATTTTCTACCACCAGAAAAACGTAGAGACCTGTAAAAGAGAACGTACACGGTGGTCAAGTCTTTCTTCTAGTTAATAACTAAAGCAAAGTCCTGAGCTGTCCAGTGTCTGAAGTGCATGAACGATCACTTCAGTAAATCCCAGAACTTCAAGGACTTTGCTCCATTGTGTCATTTTCACACTAAGTTTAACAGCAGCTGGTTCTGGGTCCAACAACTAAACACCACACAGTCTTCAAAAGATAAATCACCGTCATGTTTGTCCTGTGACACTTGTCATAAAATACCAGTTTGACCAAAAGAGCTGAAGTGGTCTCTGACCTGAGAGCATCATTTCTTTGGCGGACACTCCTTCGCCTGGTGAGCCTGCAGGACGGTGATCGCCTCCTCCACCTGACAGGAAACACACATTATTATTATTATTATTATCATGATTAACACCTTTTTACTAACAGACGGGACTTAATCTGAGCCGGATCCTGCAGGAACAACATCTGGGAACTCTTATTTTGACAGTTATGAACAATATGGCTGCCTTGTTGTTTTGGGTGTCACACCCCTCTGCTGCTGAGACGATAAATAAATAACTCAGACATCACTGCTGTTGTTTCTATGACGCTCTGGACGCTCATCACCCAGCATGCAACAAAGAGTTAACTCAAAGCGAGAGCGACACCTGCCCCCTCTCACTTTCGCGTTGACAAAATGTTTTAGTTTTATTGATCGAGTTTGTCAAAGCACAATTGTGATTTTTATTTATTTATTTTTTGTAAATACAGAAATATTTAATAAATGTTATGTCATTGAACAACTTGTCAGGTTCTTCTCTCGTGAGCATGCGCTCACCCTCCAGCCGGCCCACCTGCCACAGTATCCCTCGCTACTCGCGGTTCGTTTATCGTGGATTCACTATATCGTGGTTTTTCAAAATAAGATGAGACATGACCCAATTAGCTGATTGATGGATGAGCCATGGACTTTTTTTATTTAAATATATTTAAATGATTTTGCACCATGTGTGCAGCCCACAAGTGAAGGGGGAAGCTCCCTCCTGCAGCTGATCAGCTGATCTTCTCTGCCAAACACATTTCTCCTGCTGCAGTTTTGTGAAGGGTTAACCCTTTGATGTCCAGATGCACCAATCAACTTTTATCTTCCAACTTAAAATTCAAAGTATGTCACATCGTAAAAATTGTCATAATCACAAAATGTATAAAAAGTGTTATTTTTAATTATTTTAGGACTTCTATGTTCAGTTGTTTCAGTGTAATTGATCAAGAAGTACATTTGTGCTCCGTGCTGCAGAGCTGAAGCTGTGTGACATCACTTTGATGTCCTGCTGCACTTCTCTTCTCCACAATTTAAATTTAAACACTGTAACATTTTAAATAAACAATCCATGCTGCATGAATTGTTTATTTAAAATGTTAGTGTTTAAATTTAAATTGTTTATTTAAGGAGGGACATTGGGCGTAACAGGAGTGTGAGTGCAGTCTGGCACACGTCATGACAAAGTTCACTGAACTCTAACTGCTGTATTCCTTCTTCACGGTTTTTCAACTTATCACAGGTGGGCGTGGTCCCCAACACCAGCGATAAACGAGGGACTCATGTATTTGTGTTCTGGCATCGAGTGGTTTGCAAATCAAGCCCTGCGAACAGTGAACTCTAAAACCTCCGTGAGAACGGGACAGAAACGTGCCTTGGAGTTCAGGGACTCTGGCGACTCCAGCATGAGCAGCAGCTCCGAGTTGTCGATCTCCAGCAGCATCCCGGTGATTTTTCCTGCCAGGGCCGGGTGCAGGGCGTGAATCAGCGGGTACAGTCGCTCTCCTGCGCGTCACAGCAGACACACAGTGACTACAGATGCACACAAGATGCTCCAGAGGGTGTGTGTGTGTGTGTGTGTGGGACTTACCGAGCAGCTGTTTCTGATCCATGGGCGGAGCTGCAGCCAGCACCGAGGCGATGAGCGGCTCTGGACCAGATGGCTCCACCACAGGTGCAGAGATGACCTGAGAACATAATTTCACTTCAACCTACATTTGATCAAACAACCAACCGGTCATTTTCAGGCAGTAAAGAAAAGGTGAGCGTTATTTTAGCGGACAGGACCTGTGGCCTCGTCATGGGTGCAAGAACAGTGACGACGTGCAGGGGGTTCCTCACGCCAGAAGCGTACTTGTACTGGCTGCCTCTGGGCGCGCCAGCCCCGTCCGTGCGTCCTCCTCCGGTCTGAGTCCCTATGTTGTCTGCAGAGAGCCCCACACAGGTCAGAGAGACACCCACACCAGCAGGACATGTTGGGAGAATGGAGTCAGGTGCAGCTTACTTGTCTTTTGTGTGGAGGTCATGACGCGCGGCGCCTGAGTGGAAGCTTGTCTGACTGTGGTGATGGTCGTCGACCCGCGACGAGGACCAGAACTACCAACAAACGGAGGCGAGTAAGGGCCTGGAAATGGAGAAGTTTAGACCGTGTGCTGTAGGAACAGGTCATATTTGCCAACGCCTAAAAGTAGAAGAGAGAAATTCACCCTGGGGTCTTGGTGGTGGGTGTCCTGTCCAACGAGGGAGTGGTCGGACGTTGGTGACTGCACTGTGGTTGTAGAAGGAGCGAGTGGGAGGCTGCAGGACATGACCACCACACAGCAGCAGTGTGAATGTGTCCGTGCAGAGCGCACACGTAAAACAATAAAATCCAATAAACATTTCAGGTTTTCACTCTGATGCAAATTTACTATTAGCTTTGTCACATAAAAAAACAAAAAAAAGTTGAAATTAAAATAGTAAAAACACATTTATTTGAAAGTGCAAAGATAAATATATAATGCAGCAGCTAAAGCCCATAAGGAGAGCAGCATTACCTGCGGGACAGTCATGTAGTAGCCTGACTGCTGGTACGAGTCGATGAGCGGACTGCTCATGGTTCTCAGGGTGGATAGTCTCTGCATGTACTTGTTTGTTAGAATGGCTTTACGTTCCTCCCTCCGCTGAGCCAGAGCAACATACAGCGGCTTGGTGGCAACGATCCTCCCGTTCATTTCAGTCACAGCTTTGGTAGCTTCCTCAGGAGAAGAGAAACATACGAAGCCGAAGCCTTTGCTTTGGCCACCATCAGTCATCACCTAAAGGAAAAAATAAAAGGAGTTTCACATCTGTGACACTTAATAAACCAGAATATCTATACAGTATACCATATTTTTCACCCTATAATTTGCATGCCCCGCGACTCAATACGCCAAAGTGACTTATGATTTTTTTCCATATTTATAGACCAAGTTTTGGCTGAGATGACCGTTTTCATTCATTTTGACTGAAATATTGAACACTACCATTTTCAGCCACTAGATGGCACCAGAGTTGTATAGCATGCCATTGTGTCATGGAATAGCTAAAAGTGGCTATTAATGACAAAATTGGCTTGCCATAGACTGCCACCATTGTCTGCCTGAAGCAACCATCAAATCAGCTTCATTTAGCTGCTCCGGCAAAATGCAGCTGATTTGACCACTGAAGTGAACTTATTAATAAATGTTAGACTGTGACACACCTTTACTATAATTTCGAGCAAACAAATAATTGTTTTAAGCATTAATCTTGTTAAATTCTTGTTAAAGTCCTCCTGTGCACGCCTCAGCGGCCGCCATTTGGCAGCCAATCGATTTTTGGCACAACACCGGCCCACATTTCTGGGTGGTCAGTGGTGATGTGTAACAAACGCGACTTATACAGCGAAACAACGCATTTATGGATTTTTCCACTTTAGACATATTTGGACTGATGCAACTAATAGGGTGGAGCGACGTTTACTGCAGAAAATACGGTACAAAGTGTAAATATTTAATAACGCAGCACAAAAAGTGTCGGTGTCTGTTAAACAGTCATTTCCAGTGTTGGTCTGATGTGTGTATTTATACACAGCAGCTAGCAGGATGTGGAACATCACCTTTGCACTTGTGATGGTGCCGTAAGGTGAAAACTCCTTCCGGAGCCTCTCATCGTTGAGGCTGTCATCCAGATTCTTCACATACAGATTCACGCCCTGAAGGAAAGAAAAGTAACAACTTCAACAGCAGCAAGTCAAAATAAAAGAAGCAAATCAAATTAATTCACATCATGTCGTCCAGCTGTCAACTCGAGCTGCTGGCAGAATGCAAGCAGCTCAAATACAAAGTAAACATTTAATACTATTGATTTTGCCAACATTTTCTGCTTTGTAGTTGGAGTTAAGGTTTTAAAACTACAAATAAAATCTGTTCTGTGATAAGAGAACTAAAATGTTTTTAATCCATCAAAAAAAAAAACTGATCTGGGATGTGCTTTAATGTACAGAAACAAAAATATACCTATGGGGGGGGGAGTCTGCAAACAAGTCAGATTAGGACTGGACTTTTGCCGGTTTATGCAACATACATTTGATACACACAGTCAATATAATAAACACTGAACCCGTCATATATTAGTAAAACTAAAATCAAAGTTTCCGTGCCATGTGACAAACTCGGCAGCACCTGATAGCGCTGGATGCGGTCCTGCTTGATCTGGTCAAACTTGCGCTTCAGTTCCCCCTGGCGCTCCAGGCGTTTCTGAGCCCGGCCCACGTAAATCGTCTTCCCGTTGATCTCCTTCCCGTTCATTTCTTCAACAGCCTGAGAAACGAGAGTGAGGAGCAACAACATGAGGCCTTTAAAGGAAAACGTTCCAACAAAAACACCCAGTCAAGAACAAGACTTCTACTGACGTCATCGTCAGAATATTCCTCCTATAATTCTGACTAAAGTCAGCACCCAACAGATTCAGATCCATTTTAGAAGTTAAAATGATACAGTGACTTTGTGTTGGGATCAAAGACGAAGCTCACCAGAATCAGGAATGTCATACGTCCAAACTGGTTCACCCTGATTCAGGACATTTTACAGCAGAAAAAAACTCCACTAAGCATGGAAGTACAAGCTGAGCATTTTGTTTTGTCCATGATAAGTGCAGGTGTCTTCAAGGTGCAGGTGCAAACAACATATGAGCAGACGAGTCCCTGACTGTGGTTTCTTTTAGTCTTTAATTAATTAATTAGGTGTCAAATCAAAGCTCCAGATCAGCCAGGGCTCATCTGAGTGTGAGAATAATTTCCTCTTTGCTTATTAAACTGTTTTTACATTTGCAGTCCTTTCACATTTAGGTACTGTATCCCATTGGGTGGCTGAGGCTAGAACAGTCCTCTAATGCAAGAGTTGAGAGTTCAATTCCCCCAGCAGTCACATGTTGAAGTGTCCCTGAGCAAGACACTGAACCCCTCATGGTCTGTGATGTGTGTCCAATCAGTGTATGAATGTGATAAAGCTCTGATTATTATTTGTACAGATCTTGTAGAGTGATGTTTGAATGAGTAAATGAGGCACAGATTGTGTTGTAAAGAGCTTTGAGTGTCTTGATAAGATAGAAAGGAGCTGTATAAGTACAGTCCATTTACCATTGACCATGCAGACACAGTTCCTAACAGACGTTCTGTTTGAGACAAAGCTCATTGTTTGGGTTAAGTAAGAAAAATTGGACTAATTCCAGGTTCAAACCTGCAGAAAAGTAGACGCCACACTACAGACTAATTTTAATCAAAAATAAACTCCAAACCTAACAAGTGTTTGGGATTGTCAAAGGAGCACAAGGAAAAAATCATCCTAAATTATGTAAACTGGCATGTTTGTTATTTGACTGTTGGAAAAGGAGATGAAGCAGCCATAAATGTCTGATCTTATGCAGAGGGGGAAACCATTTTACTGATGTTCCTAAACCGTCTGCTCACTTCCAGTGTTTTCTACTGTTTCCTCATCCACACAGAAAACAAACCAAATACTTGCTTGAATACAGTAGTTGTGGTAAATCTGTGCCGATTTACTAAACTTTGGGTCGGGATTCTTACGACCCCTGGTGGGCTCCAGGTACAGTGAGGAAAACAAGTATTTCAACACCCTGTGACTTAAATAACAAGTTCTCTCACTTAGAAATCATGGAGGGACTGAAATTTTCATTTAGGTGCATGTCCACTGTTTGAGACATAATCTAACAACAACAAAAAATCCAGAAATCACAATTGTGATTTTTTTTTTATAATAATTTAATTGTGTGTTACTGCTGCAAATAAGCATTTGAACACCTGTGAAAATCAATGTTAATATTTGTTACCTTTGTTTGTAGTTACAGAGGTCAAAGTTTTCCTGTAGTTTTTCACCAGGTGTGCACACACTGCAGCAGCAGGAGTTTGGACCATTCCTCCACAGATCTTCTCTGGATCAACCAGGTTTTGGACTGTCACTGAGAAACACAGAGTTTGAGCTTCCTCCAAAGATTTTCTACAGGGTTTAGGTCTGGAGACTGGCTCTACTTCTTCCGGAGCCACTCCTTGGTTCTCCTGCTGTGTGCTTCAGGTCATTGTCCTGTTGGAAGACCCAGCCATGACCCATCTTCAATGATCCAACTGAAGGAAGGAGGTCGTTCCCCAAAATCTCACAATACATGACCCCAGTCATCCTCTCCTTAATACAATCATCCTGTCCCATGTGCAGAAAAACACCACCAAAGCATGATTCTTCCACCCCCATGCTTCACAGTAGGGATGGTGTTTTGGGATGGTATTCATCATTCTTTGTCCTCCAAACACGACAAGTGGAATTAAGACCAAAAAAGTTTTATTTTGGTCTCATTTGACCACATAACTTTCTCCCATAACTCCTCTGGATCATCAAATGGTCATGGGAAAACTTAAGACGGGCCTGGACGTGTGCTGATTGAAGCAGGGGAACCTTCTTCGTCAGGCAGTCAGGATGCTAAACACTCTGCCTGCTCTGCCTCCCCTCCCATTTGAACTGCCTTAACACAAAAAACTTTCTCACACATTACCACTCAACACAAAGATTTTAACACTGGACTCTGTGTCATCAAACGGGTTATTCACTAAACTCTCGGTCATGTGCTCATTCAGTTTGCACTACTTCTCATATTTGCACTAATGTTTGTATTACATTACTGCCTATAGTCATACTACTGTTTACATTCACTGTTTACATTTATTAATACGGTTTACATTTATTACTACTGCTTTACATTTATTACTACTGTTTACATTTACACTACTTTTATATCTACACTACTGCGATACATATACAGTATTCTCTGACTAGCCTTATCTAAGGATGCCAAATGTGCCTTATGTGCCTTACTGCATATGCCACTTTGCCTCTATACCAACATCAACTACCTCATACATATACTGTGTACATTAACTTATATGCTGCTGTGCCACTCTTTGCAAATGTCAATGCTAGAACCTTCAGTTTATTTTATAGATATACTTTTTATACTTTTTATACTACTATGCAAAAACTCAGGACAGTATTACACTTTTATTATTTCATTTTATGCTTATGTTCATTGGGTGTTTGGTGTTTCAGTGTTGGTGTAAATTTTCATACTTTTATACTACTATGAAAAAACTCAGGACAGTGTTACACTTTTACTATTTTATGCTTATGTTTGTTTTAGTGTTTAGTGTTTAGATGGTTACTGTTCACCGAGGGACTGAGAGAAACGCAATTTCGGTCCTGTGTATGTCCTGTACATATTGCAGTTCTGACAATAACGTTGACTTTGACTTCTGTGCCATGCTTGATTTTAAACTATGACGTCTTAGTGTATTACACCTTGGAAACAGTGGTGCCAGCTCTCTTCAGGTCATTGAGCAGCTCCTCCCGTGTGGTTCTGGGCTGATTCCTCACCTTTCTTTGGATCATTGATACAACATGAGGTGAGATCTTGCATGGAGCCCCAGTCCGAGGGAGACGGACAGTCATGTTTAGCTTCTTCCATTTTCTAATAATTGCTCCAACTGTAGATTTTTTTTCACCAAGCTGCTTGGCAATTGCCCCGTAGCCCTTTCCAGCCTTGTGGAGGTCTACAATGTTGTCTCTGGTGTCTTTGGACAGCTCTTTGGTCTTAGCCATGTTAGTAGTTGGAGTATTACTGATTGTGTGGTGTGGACAAGTGTCTTCATGCAGCTAACGACCTCAAACAGGTGCTTCTAATCTAGAATAATAAGTGGAGTGGGGGTGGACGAACAGGTCTTTGAGGATTGTTGCTGATTGGCAGATGTTCAAATACTTATTTGCAGCAGTGACACGCAAATGCCATCCATCCATCCATCTTCTTCCGCTTATCCGGGGTCGGGTCGCGGGGGTAGCAGCCTAAGTAAGGAGGCCCAGACTTCCCTCTCCCCAGCCACTTGGAGCAGCTCCTCCGGGGGAATCCCAAGGCGTTCCCAGGCCAGCCGAGAAACATAGTCCCTCCAGCGCGTCCTGGGTCTTCCTCTGGGTCTCCTCCCGGTGGGACATGCCCGGAACACCTCACCAGGGAGGCGTCCAGGAGGCATCCTAACCAGATGCCCGAGCCACCTCAACTGGCTCCTCTCGATGTGGAGAAGCAGCGGCTCTACTCCGAGTCCCTCCCGGATGACTGAGCTTCTCACCCTATCTCTAAGGGAGAGTCCAGACACCCTGCGGAGAAAACTCATTTCAGCCGCTTGTATCCGAGATCTCGTTCTTTCGGTCACAACCCAAAGCTCATGACCATAGATGAGGGTGGGAACGTAGATCGATCGGTAAATTGAGAGCTTTGCCTTTTGACTCAGCTCTCTCTTCACCACGACAGACCGGTACAGCGCCCGCTTCACTGCGGACGCTGCACCTATCCGCCTATCGATCTCACGCTCCAGTTTTCCCTCATTCGTGAACAAGACCCCGAGATACTTAAACTCCTCCACTTGGGGCAGGACCTCCTCCCCGACCCGGAGAGGGCATGCTACCCTTTTCCGGCTCAAGACCATGGCCTCGGATTTGGAGGAACTGATCCTCATCCCGGCCGTATCACACTCGGCTGCAAACCGCTCCAGTGAAAGTTGTAAATCACGAACTGATGAAGCCAGCCAGACACGCAAATGCATAAAATAAAAAAAGTCATACTTTCTGATTTCAGGATTTATTTTTAGAAAATGTCTCTCTCTTACAGTGGACATGCACCTAAGATGAAAATTTCAGACCCCTCCATGATTTCTAAGTGAGAGAACTTGCAAAGTCTCAGGGTGTTCAAATACTTATTTTCCTCACTGTACAAACAGCCAATTCAGTTTATACAGCGCCACGTCACAACAGAAGTTATCTCGGGACACTGAACAGAGCCAGCATATAACTTTTTTTTTCTCAAATGCTGATAAAGAGTTCAGAATGAAATAACGTGAGCGTCAGTAATCAAAATCACAAACAGCTAAAAATAATAAAAACCCATTAATTGAAAAACATTGACCACAGTGAACTGTAGAAAGCAGCAGCTCTCAGTCCATCCTTTAAAACAGCTTATTGTACTGCTTGTGGTGGACAGTAACCAAACTGCACATTTTACCTTCTGAGCATCTTCATGGTGAGAATAGTTGACGAAACCGAATCCTCGTGAACGACCCTTCTCATCCTTCATCACTCGCACACTAAGAGTCCTCCCTGAAAGTACACAAGCACATAATCAACAAAGTAAAAAAACAAGTTCAGCTGTTGTGCCACCAATCAAGCAGAGGACGGTTTTTATACCAAATGCAGAAAAGAGTTCCTTGAGCTTCTCGTCACCGAGGTCTTCTCCAAAATTTTTGATGTAGACGTTTGTGAACTTTACAGCTTTGGAACCAAACTCAACCTCTCTTTCTTTGCGCGACTTAAAGTGACCAACAAACCTGTAGAAAGAACCACAAAACCCCAAGAAACCAGATGAAGAAAGGTTCAAAACATGAGTCAGTTACCAAGTTTTGTTTTGCTTGACCCTTCAGCACTAAAACCACTGACAGTACATAAAATGTTTTAAGTCTAAAATTCAAGTATGGTTAACAGCGTTAAATTGGTTTTAATTTGTGCAACAATTTTGCCTGCACAACCCTACAATTAGAAAACAAAGACAACAAACCTAGATGAAGATCGTACCTATGTACTGACCTAAGCTGGGAGAACTGACATTTTCCCCACAGGAAACGGTTCTTTGGGTTCACAATGTCAGATTCCAACTGTTTCCCTGTCTTTTGACTGAGCAAACAAACAAAACACACGTAGACATTATCTGTAAAGAGTCTGCCCTGGAGAGTAAATAATATCCTTAAACAACCAACACACATTCTACTATCCTCGTTGTCTAAGCAAATTCTTTCTGTTTTTCCCAAGCAGTTTTTAAATTGTTTTTAGTGTACTTACACTTTCCTGTCATTTAGAAGCATCCCATTCATTGTTTCAATGGCCCGATTTGCAGCTTCCTGAGTCTCAAAGTGGACAAAACCATAACCTTTGGATCCTTTCTCATCACAGACAACCTAAGAAAACAGGCACCATCAACCTTTAGCTCTACTAATTACATACAACTGTTGTTAAAAAATAAACCGACTTACCTTGCAGGATAAAATATTGCCAAAGGCTGAGAAAGTGTCATACAGCGCTTTGTTGTCAATAGAGTCATCCATGTTCTTAATAAATATGTTCCCCACACCAGACTTCCTGAGCGCCGGGTCACGCTGGGACCACATTATTCGAATTGGTCGCCCCTTGATGACATCATAATTCATTGTATCCAGGGCACACTCCGCTGAAACAACAATAACAAATCTTCTAAAGAAGAATTATTTTAAATGATCATTTAGAGAACGACCGCTACATTTGGGATTAGACTTGCCTTCAGGAAAGTTGTAAATGTATTCTACAGACAGTTTAATTAGCTTGATTAAGAAAGAAGAGCATTAAAATTAGATTCTGCCGCCAACGCTGTTGACAAACAGGATGACGTCTGACGTTGTGCTACTGTTAGTCGAAGACCACGAGGAGGGAAACGTGTCAGGGCAAAGATGGAAAAGAGGAAAGTCAAGAATTTAGGACTGAGGGTAGTAAATGTGAGGACAGTGACAGGCAAAGGTAGAGAGCTGGCTGACATGATGCAGAGAAGGAAGGTAGGTATTTTATGAGTCCAAGACGAGTGGAAGGGCAGCAAGGCTCGCTGCATTGGAGCTGGCTTTAAGCTCTTCTACCATGCTGTGCAGTGTTTCCCTTAGATAACTTGCCATGGCGGGATGCTCATCTCATCTGTGATTCTTTTTTGTGTGTGTGTGTGTGTTGGCAATTGACAAGTCTACACATCCACATTTTAACCAGCAGCTATAACAGTTTAGTACGGTCTCCATGCAAGAAGCATGAAGTTTTAAGCATTAGTTAAGTGCAACAGTGCTCTTGTACCATCAGCTGGTTGTTGAAAGTTTATGTAGGCATATCCCAGGGATCTGCGAGTGATGAGGTCTCGGCACACACGGATAGACATGATGGGTCCAGCAGGAGAAAACTTTTGATAAAGCATGGCCTCTGTAACATCTGGGTGTAGGTCCCCAACATATAAAGAGGCCAGGGGATACGCTGGTCCACTGCCGTTCATCTTGCGTAAACAGCTGGATCAAAACAACAACAAAAGAACATGTGTGTGGGTTTTGATTATATTGTATACTTTTTTTTTTACAACTCACATTGATCTTTTTATAATATTACACCCTTTTATTAATATGCATGCTCAAAGTCAGTATTTTGCAATGCATAGTGTTAATATATTCATGCCTGCTTCTGGTTTGTTGAAATATATTGTCTAAACAGTGTTACCATCTACTACAGTTTCAGCTGTATACTTAAAATTATGACAATTCCTCTTTGGGAAAAAAAAATCAAAACCAGAACCTATCCACTCCCACAAAAAAACTAAAGAAATTAATTTCAAAATTATGTATGAAATTTATTCCTGCAATGACTTTCTGCAAAAGAAATCTATTATACCAACTCATGTGCATTCTGTAATTCAGATACTGAGACAGCAGAACATCTTCTATTTTTTTTTTATTTTTTTTCAATCGCAACATCCTCAGAACTGGATTATCTTTAAGAGTTCTATCCCACCTTCAGATTTTACTATAAATTAGATTTAGTCTACTAACAGGAAATGAAGTTTTAAATTATGGTAATAACAACTTCATCCTTATGGCTATTTTTTTTTATCCACAAAAGCGGTTTTCAGAAAATTACCATGTTAAACATAAAAAAATAATAATTATGAAATAGTTTTATTTAAGGAAGTGCTTAAACGCGGCAACCTTCCAAAAGTCGAATCCTTACACCAGCATATTACAGCAATAGTTTATTTTAAGACTTGAAACTCCTCTTGCATTTGTAACATTTTTTTTATTTTGCCGTTTTTTCCAAATTGTTCATTTTCTTTGTTAATTATATTTCTATTCATAATTTCTGCTTTAGTTTTTTTTTTGGTCAAGTCAACTGTGAACATGTTTTTCTTGTTGTATGCTTTGTTATATTGTGTTAAAAAAAAAATAATAAAGACAAAACGTTTCAGCTGTGCACTGCAGTCATTCAGTAATATAGCTCTCACAACGTAAAATACCAATAAAACATTTATAATTACCTTTGTATATTAAAATCAATAAAACGTGCAGAAGGACCAAAAGACAAGCGCTGCAACCTGAATCCAGGTGTTACACCATATTCTGTGACCATCATATACATTATTGTGACCGTAGGGGGCGCCATTACGTTTTTACACCATACTTTGCAATATCTGATAAACGCCATCTAATAGTCATGATATTAGTGGTCAGATGTTACTTTTACTTTTTATTCCTTAAAGGAAGTAGAGTCAGCTGAAACAGTTTGGTTCAAGTATTTAATGTTTTTCTATAAGTTACAGTGTGGTCAATTTCTGATACGCGCCATCATATTCTGTGACCATCTATATTTTGACTGTAGGGGGCGCTGCTGCATTTTTACATTATACTTTGCAATACTGTACCTGGTAAACACTATCATTCTGTGACCATATACATTTCCACAAAAGTCATATTTGTGATCAGATTTTACTTTTTATTCTTTGGAGGAAGGAGAGAGTCAGCCTCCTTCCTCCAAAGAATAAAAATTAACATCTGCCCACTAATATGACTATTATGGAAATGGTCACAGAATATGATAGTGTTTACCAGGTATTGCAAAGTATAAAGTAACAATGCAGCAGCGCCCCCTACAGTCAAAATATAGATGGTCACAGAATATGGTGTAACACCGGAAATAGGTGTATTGGGGCATGCGGTGCCTGATTTCACGCATGCGCATTAGTAACTGCAAAAAGGTTTTTAAATTTAATAGAAAGATCTTAATAAGCCTTTAAATATTACAAATTAAGATGAAATGCATATAAATACTTTAAGAGGAATGGTATTTGTAACAAAATCAAAGAACCGATTAAGCAACAAAAAAAATCTAAAATATATTTTAATCCCACTGGCAACCTTTGATTTAAACTAAACAAACAAACAAAAAATATATATATACTATGATGTACTTCGACCTGATAGGAACAAAGCGCTTCGAGGCTAACAGTTAGCTTTCTTAAAAGTACACAAATCTGCACATTTGAAAACAAACATGTCTAAATATAAAAAGTTTTGTGAACAGCTTCGTTCTAGTTATTTATTTTAACGACGCATAAAAATGGCGCACACTTAAAACAAGCTAGCTTAAAAGCGAAAAAACAATTAGCCGCAATCAAAGACAAGCCTCAAATTTTATCTAGCACGTTTTTTTGCAACAATTTCTATAGTAGAAGCCTTTAAATATAATTTAAACTCTTAAAAATATGAAAGAACACTTGTCTGGTGTGAACGCTACGTTTAAAAGAACAAAACCAAACAGCGACTCTGCAGAAACAAAAGTTACTGAAATGTACAGAGCAAACCACTGAACTTACATTTAAAGAGATCGTGGTACAGCGCAGCAGCTCGTGAGCACTTTCCACAGGCGCGTGGGGCCGTTTAGATTTAATTTACACCGTGGAACACCTGCGTGACCGTGAATGGCATCTTCCCCCACCCAGCGGGGTTTTAATTAGGCTGTGAAGCGGCTTAGCTCAAATGGACTTCTCGCTCCGCGCAAGAAAATAGTTCTTATTAGCATACTGTATTTAGCTCAGTGACTTTATGATGCAGAAACAGCCCAGAATTATTGAATCTGGAGCCACATGCGGCTCTTTCAAGCTCTGACCAAAACTGACATAAAACTGAATCTTATTAGTTGTTCTAACATCTAAAAGGGCTAGGTTTAGCAGTTTTCCTGTAATTTATTTAGCTAATATGATTACTAGAAACATTACATGGAGTAAAACATACTCACTTTCACTTTTTGCTTCATTTCTTCAATTATACGACTGCATAAATTTTCTACAATAAAAAAAAAAACCACATAAGAATGCATAGTTTGTTTGTTTTTAGAAACTGGGCAAAAACTGTATATTTTTTCCTTCTTTACATGAATTTTGACTTTTATTTTGTCTTAGAATGTAAAAATATCAATAATTGTTAAAAATTAGATATTTTTTGTTTTATAAAATCACCCAGAAAAACTTAGTGGTCCATGGGCCACCAGTTGAGAATCCCAGTTGTAGCAGGTGTTGTGGCTCCGGACACGTTTAATTTAGTGAACAAAAGGGCAGAAATGGCTCTTTTGATCGTAAAGGTTGCAGACCTCTGGTTCAGATGCTTTAACTCCAGGGCTTCATGTGAACAGAAATGAAGACGTAATTTGCCTCTTATCTTAAACGAAACTTTATTTCACTGAATGGTCTTTGACACTTTCCTATTTCTTACATGTACAGTATAGTGAAACTAGAATGGTTTTAAGATACATAAACACAAAGCTAGAATTACACCAACCATTGTTTATCTCCATGTTGTCACTGCTTTTTTATAGCTAATCTAAAATTTTCACAACCACGTGTGTGCACTGGGTAATAATAGACTGTTACAGAAGCAATTTTTTTAGCCATAAGACTTGTCAGTAAAAACAAAGCAAGTAAATACCTGATATACAGACAGGCTTCGTTCCACATTCACTAACTGCATTTTCATCAAGCATAATAATGAAATGACTTTTATTTATTTTTATTATTTTTTTTCCAACAAAAGATTTTAATTAATTGGAGCAATGTCAGAGTAAACAGACCGCCAGCTAAAACATGGAATGGTGTCTTCAACTACAGTAATGTGGAATGTAGTGGTGATGCATGGTATTGTGACACTGAGCTTGTTTTTCACCTTCTAAAAGATACCTGGTTTTGTTTGTGAGGGATTCTCACCAGCTATGTTTAAAGTAAACCTGGGTAAAAAAAAAAAAAAAAAAAGACTATATAAAGATTTATCATTTGTGGTCTCAAATCAATCCGTGAGATTTCAAACAAGCAGATGCTGCTACCTAAAAGGAAAGCCAGGCACAAAAATCGTCTCGAAGAAAACCGTTTTAAAGAGGAATATTTTGCAAGCAGGGTTGATACAGTGTGGCAAGACATTTTCAGTTAACATCAATAAAAGGTTACTTTAGGTTTTACATACAGATGATAGTCAAATCTTGCAAAATACATGGAAACCACATTTACGCATACGATTTTCATTGTACTGAGATCAAGCAGCACCAGAACAGTGAGAAAACTACAATGACAATCTATAGTTAGTTTAAAAAAAAAAAACAATAAGGAGCACTGCTGTTTCCAAAAGCCTAATAATAATGTGGAATGTCTTTATGTCTAAGCAAACCTAACATGATAATTTAGGGGTCCCATGGACTTGGTGAACATGGTTGAAGGAGCACTACACCAAGATGTCAGTGTCACAATACAGCCCGCCTCCTTTTCTGTATGAGCCCACAGCAGAATTGCAGTTAACTGAATACGGGATTGTACGTGTCTGGAAAATTCAAAAAACAAAAAAAAAAAAACCTGTTCTGGGGTCGTGACGCGAATGGAAAGCCTACCATCATCACAGTGTTTGGTGGAAATCAACTGCCTGTTTCAATTATCATACAATAAAACCTGTAAATATCATGAGGAATCACGAAGAAGTAACAAAAATAACAAAAAGGAGGGAGAGGGGGATGACAAAATGCACACCGAACTAACTGGGACAAAGGAACGTGGAAGGACGATTAGGATTCACAACACCCCTCCCTCCCCCCCCACCCAGAACACAATCGTACACATCCACTCGCACACGGCTCACTCGCTACATACAGACCTACACACAGAGCTGACAAAACAACAGCAACATGGACTCACTAATCAATACGACATGTCTCCCCACAAAGTGACTGAATCTGCCAACAACTGAAAATTACCCTGTCGCCTCACAGTGAACTGAGAGGGGGAAACTAGTTGGTCAGGAGCAATTCAGGCTGCTTGTCATACAGAAGTGGGAGGGGCTGATGGAGTGGAGGGAGGGAGGGAGGGAGGGGGGGATGTATATAAGCTGTCTGTGTTTAAGATAAGAGTGTAGGTGGATTAACAGTGCAATTCCATTAGTTTTCCCCGTCTCCAGTCTCTCCCTCATCTGCCTGGTTCTCCGATGTCCACAGCTGGGGAAAGAGGGGAGACTGTTACGACTTCCTGAACATTTTTTTTTATAAATACGATTAAAAAAAAGGAGAAACTAGTCTCAAACTATGAGAAGCATGGCACTCACAGTCAGGTTGTCCCTTAGTAGCTGCATGATCAGGGTGCTGTCTTTGTAGGAATCTTCGTTCAAAGTGTCAAGTTCAGCAATTGCTTCATCAAATGCCTAAAAAAAAAAAAAAGAGAGAACCGTTAAACCTCAACAAATTATCTTTAAAGGTGGGGTGACATGATTTTTTTTACTATGCATAAAATTGCTCAAAATATATATATTTTATCATTTAACTATGTTCGTTTTTGCAAACAAAATGATAAATCACTTTAATTTTGCTTTAAAAGTGATTTTGAACTTCAAGCCGTGTTTAATCATGGGAAATCCGATTACACACAAACGCACCATCTGCGATGTAGTGTGAGGCAGAGCTCTGGGCTTGTCACAGTGCGCGGGTATGAGCAGCTCGACATGAAGGTAAGTCTGATACAGCATAGGGCTGAACAATTAATTGCATTTGCAATAATATCGCAATATGATCAAATGAGATTTTCTAATCGCGAAGGCTGCAATTTGACTGGTCACGTGACACAAATCTTTATCAACACTTTAAAAAAACACCACAAAGACATTTACGATGGTTGCATGGCTAGAATGACAACAACCAGTGCTTCAACTTCAAATAAGCAAAGTATCAGCCGACAGGGATCACTGACCCAACTGTTTGAACTTCAAACAGTAATTTTTTTAATATCTTTTTTTTTATACAGTATTGAATTATTAACTGTCATGTGAAGTTCAGAAAGTAGTTAGGAAGTTCACTTAACATGTTTACTATTATGTTTATGAAACAAAAAAATAGAAATGGTGAAAAGAAAAGGCATAGATTTGTTTGCTTTATTGTAATCTCTGCTTTAAATAAATCTGACATTGTTTATTATAAAACAAATTGATTTATTGCTTCTGTTTGTTGAAAAATACTTGAGAAGATATTAAAAAAATAATTGCGTTTTAAATCGCAATTGCAATTTATAGAAAAAAAATTGCAATTAGATTTTCCAAACTCGTTCAGCCCTAATACAGCATCAGACCTAAATTAGATCCTGTTGTTTCTTGTTCCATCACCCAAACTATTTTCTGCTTCCCAAAATGAAGACAAATAGCTCAAATCTTCACATAGATTGATAAATTCATCGGGTTTTAAATTGTCCGCTATTAAAGAGACCAGAGCCCTCTGCCTCTCACTACGTCACAGATGGTGCGTTCGCGTGTAATCGGATTTCCCATGATTAAACACGGCTTGAAGTTCAAAATCACTTTTAAAGCAAAATTAAAGTGATTTATCATTTTGTTTGCAAAAACGAACATATTTAAATGATAAAATATATATATTTTGAGCAATTTTATGAATAGTAGAAAAATCATGTCAGTGCACCTTTAAATACAGTTGTACTCCAAACTACTGCTCTTTTCCTGTATGAACGTATTCCTGCTCTGTGTCATTTATAGAAATGCTCTGCAAGGCGACTACAACTGCTGCCTTTATTCTCCACTTCATACCGTCTTAGCCAGGCTGCAGGCCTTGTCCGGGTTGTTGAGGATTTCATAAAAGAACACCGAGAAGTTGAGGGCCAGGCCGAGCCGTATGGGGTGCGTTGGCTGCATCTCCCCCTTGCTAATGTCAAAAGCTTGCTGGTACGCCTCCTGGGAATGCTCCACTGTCGCTGCATGGACATAAGAAGGCAACTCGTTTAGCAAACACTTTGATCTGTGCCACACGATGACAGCGAAGCAACGTGTGCTGATCAGTCTGGATGAACTTGTTTGCAGACGCCTCACATGTTAATCAGTCAGAAAATAAAAACATTCAGTGGAAGTTTAAATTGTGCTTTTAAATCTGCTTTCATTCCACGCCTTGAGAAGACGTGCTACACGTTACAGTTTCTGACTGGTTTTAATTTAATTTAATTTTGAGGCTGTCAGACTCATGAATAAATAAATAATAAGAATAAACACTGCAAAATGTCACATCATACTGATACTGATCTGTTTCTTGTTGCTGCGTTCATCTGTGACCATCTGCTCATGTTCGTGCTGCTGTTTATAATGATGTTTTTCTACTACATTAGGGCTTAGTGTATTACTAGCTGATGTCTCTCTTAGTTAATCCTAGATGTTATTATTGTTTTTCTCTTGCATTTGTTGTTGGATGTAACTGGGACCCTGTGTACATAATCTCGTTTTCAACACATGTACTACATGCGGTGCAAATGACAATAAATTCTCTCTGACTCTGACTCTCTGACTCTGAATTAAAACCAAAAGCATGAAAGCAGTGGTGAGAAGGCACGGCTCATTTCCATTCGTATAAAAAAAAAAAATAATTATTGGATTACTTGAACCAAGAAAGTTCATGCTCAATAGTCCAGGTATCAAATCCGATAATTCTCAATCAGGTCATCTGGACAGTTTCTTTTTAGTAGAAACGTTTCACCCTCACTCCAGAGGGCTTCATCAGTCAGAGTAGTTCCAGCACGCTGTTCCCCCACCAAGTTTGCTGGAGCCAAGATGGTTTCTGGGGGCCGTCCTGTCCCTCGTTGACTCCGCCCAGGCAGGCAGCCACAGCGGTTCAAGACAAGAAAGGTCAGTTGTTTACTTGGTGGGGGAACAGCGTGCTGGAACTACTCTGACTGATGAAGCCCTCTGGAGTGAGGGTGAAATGTTTCTACTAAAAAATAAACTGTCCAGATGACCTGATTGAGAATCATCGGATTACTTGAACCACTTTCAGGATTTTCACACTGAACATTCATTTTACTATTACAGGATAGGAATTGATTTAGGCATTTATTTAATCAAAGGTGTTCTCACTCTTCTTGGTGTCTCCAGATGCAACTTCAGAAAGGTATCTATAATAGTCGCCTTTCATTTTCAGGTAGAACACTTTGCTTTCAGCAGCAGACGCGTTGGCAATGAGAAAGTTGTCCAGTAGCCCCTGAAAACAACAATCACACGCGTTAGTTTGGTGATAAAACTGCACATCTACAAACCACCACTCCCTTGAAAACTCTACAGATTCAGATTGTTTTGAGGACCCACAGAGTAATAATAATAATAATAATAATAATAAAAATGGTCTTACAAGCACATCGTGGCAGATTTCCTGCAGTTCAGTTTCTATCTTTTCCCGGTATTCGCGGGACATCTGCTGTTTTTTGTCGTTGCCTTCGGTCTTCTGCTCAATGCTGGAAATGACGCGCCAGGACGAGCGGCGCGCTCCGACCACGTTCTTGTAGGCAACGGAGAGAAGGTTGCGCTCCTCGTTTGACAGCTCCGCCCCCTGCTCCGTCACAGCCTTCATGGCTGCAGCCATGTCGTCGTAACGCTCGGCCTGCTCGGCAAGCTTGGCCTTCTGTACCAGGTCGTTCTTATCCATTTTCTAGGCTAGAAGAAAACAGAAGAAAAACAGGATCAGAGAAGGCAAAGAGAGAATTTGTTGTTCTTTTAAAGTAAACAACTTGTTTTTATTGATTAGGTTATATCCCTCTAATGGCATTGTTGCAGATTTTTATGTGGCCTCTGTTAAACCTGTTTGAGAAATCTGATCTAGATCCGAGTTTATTATAAGTGGGTTCATTTCTTTAAAAAATTTAAACGTGTATGAGCAGTAAAATAAAATTACATTTTGGACACATGTCCATCAGAAACACTGCACCTAAAGAGGCTATTAAAGATTTATACAGAACTTTGTGACAACATGTAAGCTTTATTCTAGATTTGTAGGTTATCTTTGACACTACCGCTCACAACAACACATTAAAAATGAATTAAGATTTATGGTGTACTGGTAGTTCTAGTTTTACCTACTGGTGTAAATCAAAGTGTGGGTTGACTCAGGGGTCTCCACTTGAACCAGTTTTATTTTGTTCTGCTTTCTTTGACCCAGTTGTTACAGTTTTTGTTAAGGTGATGATAAACTTCTTGATCTTACCTCTAACCTTGGTGAATGTACACAATTGTTTGATTCACAATTAGCAATTGGACGCACTTTTATTCAGTTCAGTTAGATCACAGTAACACTGATGTTTTGATTTTTACATCAAATCTTTAGTTAAGAAAGGCTAACTAAGAATAACTTTTCTAAGTAATTTTTGTCCACCAATATGTATTTGACAAACATGTTGGGTTTACCGTTTAGATATATTCACCCAACAAGCATAGTTGCATATTGAATAACACACCGTTGGATGTTATTTTCAAAATAGGAATGCATGCTTTGCTGTCATTACAGTAACAACTACTGTACTGTATTCTCTTTATTTCTGTGTAACCCAACACTTGTTTCCTGTTTTCAGAAGCTCCAAAGCTCTGCTGCAGGACCCCATCTCACCACAGACCTCATCTTTCTACATTTGCTTCTTATTTATATAAGTTTTAATTCAAAACCATGTTTTGTTTGTTTCTGAAATTATAAGTAATCAGGCTCATGTTTGCGTGAGTGAACTTACACACTTTGTGTTACTTGCTCTGGACTAAAATCACGCATACTGTGTATTTGATGGTCTATAGTGGAAACCTTGTAGAAGTTTGAACGGCAAGCTTTAAAATCGCAGCTAAAAAAAATCACCTTCTGTAAGAGTTTGTCTTTCAGAACCCTTCTTTCTTTTCTAAAAAAGCTAAGTCTGGTCCTCTGGACATTCAGACTTAGCTTTTTTAGATTTTTCTACCTGGATTATTGAGCATGCATCAGGGCCTTCTTTCTTTTGTTTTGACTAGTTTTAATCTTGTTTTATTGTATCCGTTTCTTGCCTTAAATGTTTTTTTTAATATATTTTAAGGAACATGTTGTAGTCCAGGTTATAACCTTATTTTTGTGGTTTAAATGTTGTGCTGTTGCGATTCTTGGATAAACAGAAGCTACCTGAGCTGAAAGTGAGCTCAGGTTCTGAACCGGGCCCTTTCACACAGGCTAGCTGCTAGCTAATGGATAGCTTTCCGATCCGCTCTACGTCCAGTGTTCCCTGTATGTGTTTACATCAACACAATCAGAAATTATGAGTGATATTAAAATAACGCACGTCATAAATTGCCCTGACTCTTTCTGTTTTAATTTAATCACCTCTCAATCCTAAAACCCACCGAAGCTTAACGCCCTCCCCTGATGGTTGCTAGCAGCGCTAGCATTTAGCTGCATTTTACAGCTAAACGTTAGAAATAAATTGATAAATAGGACTAAAGTGCTTCAAATGTTTTAACAAACAGCATTTGAAGGTGTGCAGGGACCGTGCAGGATGCTAATGGGTCGTGATAGCGAACGGGCTGGGCTAACACGAACGCTAACACCGTCGTCTGGCCGCATCCATCTGTAGGCCAGCCTTTAAAAGAAAAAAAAATCTACCGCCACATTTACTCAGGAAAACACGATCGTGACAACAACGAAACGATCATTTACACACGACTGAACGCGCCGCGGCATGTTTTCGGTGAAGTGCGGTTCATTCGAGTGTCACGGCTGCATCGAGGCCCGCCCAGGCTGCGCAGCCTGTCAGAACAAAGTGTCACGGAATCCGCGTCCATTAGCCGCTAACGGTTCGCCTCTCGGTTGTGATGGCTTCATCACGGAGGACAACAGCTCCCCTGACGCAGAGCCGCCGGTGAAAGTGTCCTTTTACCGTGCGATGTTCCTGCGCGTGAGGTTTGAACACTTACAATATCGGTGTTTTTTTTTATCCTGCTCTTTTCTCTCTCTGGACGATTGAGCCTCCGTGTGTCTCGCGCAGCAGCGTTCAGGGCAGTACCACTTCCGCTGCACTGCTACTTGTTTCCTCCTTCTCACCACAGCTGTCTTACGTAATGCACCCGCCGCTCCGGAGCTCAACCCAAACATGAAAATCAACGATGTCCTATCCACTCCCACAAAAAAAAAAAAACTAAAGAAATTAATTTCAAAATTATGTATGAAATTTACCCTTGCAATGATTTATTAAAAAATAAATTTAATATAGAAACCAACACTTACATTTTGTAATTCAGAGACAGCAGAACATCTTTTTTTTAATAGCAAGTGTTCTGATGTGTCTCTAATATTTTTTAATAATAATAATAATAATCATCATTTTATTTAAAAGCGCCTTTCATGACACCCAAGGACACTTAACAAACCAACACAGTGAATACAGAGCAAACATTATCAGCGACAAATTGAAATATAAAATACATAAAGGATATAAAATGGAAGATAAAAATACATTTAGTAAAGTTAATGATAAGCTAGTCTAAAGAGATGGGTTTTCAGGGCAGTCTTGAACAGAGAAAGGGAGGTGGTGTTTCGAAGGTCGGGCGGTAGAGCGTTCCAGAGGTGAGGGGCAGAGCAGGTGAAGGCCCTGCTCCCCATGGTGGAGAGGCGGGCAGAGGGTACATGGAGTTGTAGTGAAGAGGAGGATCTGAGAGAGCGTGATGGGATGGAGATTTGTAGGAGGTCAGATAGATAAGGAGGGGCAAGGTTGTGGATAGATTTGAACGTGAGGAGTAGAATTTTGAAGATGATGCGTGATTTAACCGGGAGCCAGTGGAGCTGCTGCAGGACAGGAGTGATGTGGTTATAGTAGGAGGTTTGAGTGATGACACGGGCAGCTGAGTTCTGGACCATCTGTAACTTGTGGAGAGATTTGTTGGGGAGGCCGTAGAGAAGGGAGTTGCAGTAGTCAATACGGGAAGTCACAAGGCTGTGCACCAGGATGGCTGTGGAGCGGGGTGTGAGAGAAGGACGGAGACGGTTAATATTACGGAGGTGGAAATAGGCAGACCGAGTAATATTGTTGATGTGTGAAGTGAAGGAAAGAGTGGTGTCGAGGATGACACCGAGGCTCTTGACCTGAGGGGAGGGGGATAGCAGAGAGTTGTTAAGGGGGACGAGAAGATGTTCTGATTTTGAAATAGAGTTTTTGGTACCGACGAGAATGACTTCTGTTTTGTTGCTGTTTAGTTGAAGGAAATTGTTAGAAAACCAGTGATTAAGCTCAATGAGACAGTCGGTGAGGATGGAGGGCGGGTGGGTGGAGTTAGGTTTTGATGACAAGTAGAGCTGCGTGTCATCAGCATAGCAGTGGAAATGGATGCCGTGTTTGCGGAAGATGTGGCCTAGAGGAAGGAGGTAAATGATGAAGAGGAGGGGTCCGAGGACAGAGCCTTGGGGGACACCCGTGGAGACAGGGGAAGACTGGGAACGGAAGGATTTAAGCTGAATGAATTGAGTGCGGTCAGAGAGATAGGAGGTGAACCAGTCTAACGGGGTACCTGAGATGCCAATGGAGGTTAGTCTGTTGAGGAGGATAGAATGACAGATGGTGTCGAAGGCAGAACTTAGATCAAGAAGAATGAGGATGGACAGAAGACCAGAGTCAGCAGCAAGAAGAAGGTCGTTAGTAATTTTTACTAGAGCTGTTTCGGTGCTATGGTGGGGGCGAAATCCAGATTGAAACTCTTCATAAATGTTGTTGTTGGACAGGTGTGAGTGAAGTTGACTAGCAACAGTTTTTTCAAGGATCTTGGAGATGAAGGGCAGATTGGAGATCGGACGAAGATTACTGAAGTTGGTGAAGTCAAGACCTGGTTTCTTGATGATGGGGGTGATGGCAGCAGATTTGAAGGCTGTGGGAACAATGCCAGAGGTTAGGGAGGAGTGGATGATATTAGTGATGATAGGGAGCAGAGACGGGAGACAGGATTTAACAAG
Source organism: Garcialebias charrua (assembly GCA_038048925.1). Classification (NCBI taxonomy): domain Eukaryota; kingdom Metazoa; phylum Chordata; class Actinopteri; order Cyprinodontiformes; family Rivulidae; genus Garcialebias; species Garcialebias charrua. Next base: position 112,665 of record JBBPBX010000637.1, read on the forward strand.
AACTGTGGGAAATGGGTCAAGTTGACAGGATGAGGACTTGGACTTGCTGATAATGTCAGCAATGTCATCAGCAGAGGGGAGGGAGAAGACAGAGAAAGGGAGGGAGGGAGGGGGAGTTCAACAAGGATGCTGGGGGCAGTATTTGGTCCAAGGTGTTTATGAATTGAAATAATCTTTTCATTGAAATATGACATCAGGGAGTTGCAAAATTCTGTGGAAACCATGTGAGAGGGCAGGGAGTTAGATGAGACAGAACGGTGGAGGAGAGAGAACAGTGTTTTTGAATTGCCAACATTGGAACTGATGATGTCTGAGAAGTAGCTGGATTTGGCTTGAGAAATACAGTTCTTGGTGGTTTGCATAAAGTTCCTTGTGAATTGTGAGACCGGATATTTTATAAAGACGCTCTAGCCGCCAACCTTTTGTTTTCAGGGAGCGGAGTTCTGGAGTGAACCAGGGTGCAGAGTTGGAGAAGGAAACAGTCCGGGTTTTCAGGAGAGCAACAGAGTTAAGGATGTTGGTTAGGCTGGTGTATAATGTGACAAGATCATCTGGGTTTTAACTAACTATTACTAAAAACTAACAATTTTTTAGTTTAGTTTATTCATTCATTTTATATAAAAAATAATAATAATACAACATTTTCACATCAAATAAATATACAACACATAAATAAAATGAAGGGTGGCAGTAAGAAGAAAAAATCTTATTTTAACTGCCCCCTCTTATCCATCAAATCAAACAACAATCAACTTTAACCAATAAAAAAACAAGAAATAATTCGCAAAAAAAATATCGAACTACAAAGCAACATACACAACAGTATTTCATTTATATCTTTGCAATAGTCCACTTTTTATCATTTTCTTAAATGTAATCATTGTTGCTGCATTTTTGACTTCAGTCTCCAAGACATTCCATAAGCCAATTCCTTGAATTGAGGTTGACCGACCCTTTAAACTGGTCCTGTATTGTGGTTAATAAATACTTCTATTCCCTTAAGATTATAACAGCTTCGCCGTTTAACAAAATGCATTTGGATATTTACAGGCAGTTGATTTTATGAGCTCTATACATAACTAACAAAATAGTATAATCCACCAAGTCCTTGAACTTCAACAATTTCAATTGATCAAATAAGGTGTTAGAAGGGTGACAATAATGTTTTCCTGTAATTATTCTAACAGCTCTTTTTTGTAGCAAAACAATACGCTCTGTAAATGTTTTACAAGCTTCCCCCAAACAACAATGCAGTAAATCAAATGTGGAACAATAATTGTATTATACAACAAATACAGGGCTCTGTCATTCAACAAGTCCCTCTGTATAAAACAGCAATGGACTTAGCCATCTCCTAACAGAATTTATGTGATTCTTCCACGTCAATTTATCATCAATAATAACGCCCAAAAACTCAGCACTATCAATCATAAATTAAATCATATTAAATATATGATAAAAGCCAGAAAAGTGCGTTATAAATTGAATTCATTATTATTATTATTATTATATGTAAATGTCTATAAAGTACGGTTTAATACATATGCTGTGTGTGTGTGTGTTCCAGATGATTCACGAGCTAAACATTAGTACCGTATATTCCGCCTGAAAAGTCGTACCTCAATCTCTATAAGTCGCTTTGTCCAATTATTGGCAATAAATTGAAAAAAATCCATAAACATGTTGCACCTTTATTTAAGTCGCATCTATTATGCGTCACCGCTACGCCCTGCTGAAAATGGAGGCCACAGAAGCATGCACGGAAGGACTTTTAACAAGATTAACACAGTAAAAACAATTATTTGTCTGCTGAAAATTATAGCAAAGATGTGTGTTGGCTTAACCGTTCCTTAACTGTAATATCACTAATGTTTTTTGGAAAGACTTGCAGAATTGGATTATAACTAAGAGTTCTATCCCACCATAAGATTTTACTACAATTAAAGTTGGTCTGCTACCAGGAAATGAAGCTTTACATCTAACAACAACCTAATCCTTATGGCAAAAAATTTTATCCACAAAAGTCGTTGCTTGAAAATTTCTCCCTTGTTCCGCAATTTTTTTAATGAAATAAATATATTTTAAAATGTACTTAAATGCTGCAAAATTCCAAAAGCTCAATCTTTATACAAATATATTAATAGCTTATCCTAAAACTTGAAACTTTTCTTACTTTTGTTACTAATTTAGCATTATGCTATGTTCCTCAATATGCTATTTTTCTTTTTTCTCTTTTTTGTTGTTGTTGTTAATTATCCTGTTCTACTGTAGGCTATATTGATATTTTTGCTTTGTTTGTTATATTTGCTTCATTCAATAAAAATAATAATAATAATAATAAAAAGATGAAAATGAACGAAGCTTCTCTCTTTTTTTAACACCACTTCAAAATTTGCTGTTATGGCTCCGCGTTGCGGCTCTTTTTACACGATTTGTTGTGGAAACTCTGAAGCATTTTAGTCGAACTGGTCACAGATCTTCAAATAAAACTTCAGCCTAACATGAATGAATGCATATCACCCACCGCTGTTTCATGGCCCACTTTAGGTTAAGATGATGGAGATATTTTTGCCCTTTTTAATGTATAAACCTTTGGTAAAATTAACGTTATGCGCGATCTCATGTTGTATCGCAAGATTTCGAGCTCAGCCTATGTGTTGAGGATGACTCTCAGCTACCACCACAACAAACTTTAGCTCAATATCTGTGAAGTTCACTGGATTATGGCCGTTTTGTTTGGGCTAATATGACGTGGATTAGCTGTGGTGGTAGCCAAATAAATTCAATTTAAAATCTTAAATAGAATTTATCCTACTAAGGAATTTCTAAAGACTAAATTTAAAATAGACACTGGGAATTGTGCTTTTTTTTTGTGAGACAGAAGGAGAACCTGGAACATCTTTTCTTTGATTGCGTGATTGTTCCGAAATTTTGGCTTGATTTTAAAATGTGGATTCATCTACCTACTGTCACTTTACATTAAATCTAATATGGGTTAATTAATAAGATTGGAAGTAATGAATATGCTATCAATAATCTGATTATATTAGCTAAACATTATGTTCATAAAATTTTTTTTTAAATGTAAACCTAATATAAACCTCTGGAAGAATTAGCTAAAGTCCTATATGTACAATCTTTAAAATATGTTAATAAAAAAATGCTGGCAAATTTCTTAGTTTCTTGTTTGTTTTATTTCCACTATGTTATGAATCACCTATTGTAATGTTCTATTGTAACAATTGGTACTTTTTGTTTTGTATTAACTGTTAAATAAATAAAAAATTAAAAGTTGTGGTGGCCATTCTGAATTAAATTGACTCAGTTCAGTTGTAATAATCAAAATAATGCAGAAAAAACTGGTTCATGCATCTGTCATGTCTACACTGGGCTATTGCAATGGTTTGTTATGGGTGTCCAAATACAGTACTTCTTTAAAAAGTCTTCAGTTGATCCAAAATGCTGCTGCCAGAGTCTTAACTCAGTGGTATAGACGTTAGCACTGTTGCTTCACAGCAAGAAGGTTCAATCCCCGGTTGGACCTGGGGTCTTTCTGTGTGGAGTTTGCATGTTCTTCTCATGCTTGTGTGGGTTTTCTCCAGGTACTCCGGTTTCCTCCCACAGACCAAAAACATGCATGTTAGACTGCCTTCAGGCCTCCATTGTAAAAGAGATCTGTGATCTCAATGGGATTTGCCTGCAGTTAAATAAAGGTTAAGAATTTATAAAACTTTTTTTTACCCAAAATTATGATTTTATTTATTTATCATTAAATATAAAAAATGTGAAACAATGCTTTGTTTTATTGTCAGATGTTAGCGACCTACATTTTACATATCTGCCAATCAAATTTTATATCATGTTGCTTAACAGATATAAACATCTGAAATATTTATATTGCACCACAATGGGTTATTATTCCAGAGCGATATAAATGCTCTTAAAAATAAAAACGTTGTTAAAATTTTAAGATAAAAAAAGAGATAGAAATGTTAAAGGTTAAGCACCTGCTTTTATTCCTTATTGGACCAATGGAAACAAATGATTTTACTTTTCTCTGTTATTCAAGTATTTTAAAATTCAAACAGGATTCCAAAAACGTTGGGACACTAAACAAATTGTGAATAAAAACTGAATGCAATGATGTGGAGATGGCAAATGTCAATATTTTATTTGTAATAGAACATAGATGACAGATCAAAAGTTTAATCTGAGTAAATGTAACATTTTAAAGGAAAAATATGTTGATTCAAAATTTCAGTGTCAACAAATCCCCAAAAAGTTGGGACAAGTAGCAATAAGTGGCTGGAAAAAGGAAATTGAGCATATAACAAACAGCTGGAAGACCAATTAACACTAATTAGGTCAATTGACAACATGATTGGGTATAAAAAGAGCTTCTCAGAGTGTCAGTGTCTCTCAGAAGCCAAGATGGTAAGAGGATCACCAATTCCACCATTGTTGCGCAGAAAGATAGTGCAGCAATACCAGAATGGTGTTACCCAGTGTAAAATGGTAAATGGAGCTTGTTTATATAGCGCTTTCCAACCCCCTATGAGGGGCCCCAAAGCGCTTTACAATAACAACCATCCACCCATTCATACACACATTCATACACCGGTAGCGGCAGACTGCCATGCAAGGCGCCTTCCAGTCCTACCGGGAGCAACTCGGGGTTAAGTGTCTTGCCCAAGGACACAACGACACATGGTGTGGGGAACTGGGATTCGAACCTCCAACCTTTCGATCGGGGGATGACTGCCCTTACCACTACGCCGCACGGCCGCACCCCATAGCAAAGTCTTTTAAGTTATCCTCATCAACCGTGCATAACATCATCAAAAGATTCAAAGAATCTGGAACAATCGCTGTGCGTAAGGGTCAAGGCCGTAAAACTCTACTGGATGCTCGTGATCTCCGGGCCCTTAAATGTCACTGCACCTCAAGCAGGAATGCCACTGTCAAGGAAATAACAGAATGGGCTCAGGAATACTTCCAGAAAGCATTGTCAGTGAACACAATCCACTGTGCCATCCGTCGCAGCCAGCTGAAACTCTACAGTGCAAAGAGGAAGACATTTCTAAGCAAGCTCCACAAGCTCTGACGTTTGCACTGGACCAGGGGTCATTTAAAATGGAGTGTGGCAAAATGGAAGACTGTTCTGTGGTCAGATGAGTCAGGATTTTTTTCTTCATTCATTCATTCAACCTTTATTTAAACAGATAAGTCACATTGAGCCTAGAAGACTCATTTACAAGTGAGATCTGTTGGACAGAAAATAAAAGTGGTGAAAAATAACACATAAGGTTTGGAGACTAAAACAATTCCTAACACATTTTTAACCTCTGTTTGAAGGTCAAAAATGTGGTAATGAAAAAAAGTCTTGCACACAAGCACGGTGGTGGTTGGGTTAAATGCAGAGACGAATTTTGTCTGTGTATGGGAAACATACACAGATGACATAAAAGGACATTATTATTATTTTAATGACGCCGACATTACGCAGAAGGCAGGGGGGACTCAAAGGCTGTTGAGCAGCCAGCTCATAGATCTG
>JBBPBX010000638.1:0-20388 GCA_038048925.1 Garcialebias charrua
ATTATCAGTCTTTATGCTTGTATGTTTCGTTGCTGTGTTCTGTCATGTGCTTTGCAGGATTGTGGACGGAGGTTTGGTGTGTTTGCCTTGTGCTCTTTTTGTGGATAATTGTTGTTTTGTTGTCTCACTTTCTCTTTTCTTTCTTTCTCTCTATTAAAAAAATAAATAAATAAATAAAATAATTTAAAAAAAATAATAATAAAAAATAAAAATTAAAAAATACAATAAAAATTAAAAAAAATACATATTGGAGTGAGAAGATGGCTATAAGGTGTGAAGGGAGGCCATCTATAAATGGGAAAAAAAAGTGCTTTCGTCAGGGCGGGGGGCCCCCAGGGCCCGAGCTGCCACCAGACTCTTCTCAGGGCGGGGGGCCCCCAGGGCCCGAGCTGCCACCAGACTCTTCTCAGGGCTGGGGGCCCCCAGGGCCCGAGCGGCCAGCAGACTCTTCTTCACTGGATTTAATCCGTGTGAAGCGTCAGCTGAGCGCCAGCTGTGATCCTCTGACACCAAGTCAAATCGGCTTACTGAACTCTGTAAGTCCAGCTGAGCTGTTTGGGGGCGGTCCTTAGAGGACCCGATGTTCTGACACGCTTGTGGAAAACATCGAGATGAGTTTCTAAAACCTCTTTGGCTGCTTGTTTCTTCTTGTGGCTTCTTCTGAGAAGAACCTGACGACGGGGTCATGTCCGCTCTTGTTGCACGGTCCGAGTCCGGTCGTGTTCCTGAGGCTGGACGCGCACGAGGCTCAGTGGAAGAGGACGGTTCGGGCAGCAATGGTAAAGTTGCCCGTTTTACAGAATGTATTTGTTCAGATGATCTGGAAGAAGAAGCAACATGTGACGTGTTGCTCCTCATCAGGGTGAAGTTCACAGATGTGTTTAGAAGAACATCAGGCTCTGTGTGAGCGTGTCTGTGGACGACGTGAGCGACCTCCGTCACATCTGTCACTCAACGTTCTTGCTGCCAGCTGTCGCTCGCCTTCAGTTTGGATGCAGAGTCGACATTTAGGTTCCTGTTAGACGACTTGCTTGATCTTTTGCAACATTTTGATTCAGATTTGTTCCGGTTTCATTGAGCAAAAAGATGAACTTCTGGGATGTTCCTGGTGAGTTGTAGGGTTCAGTCTGAGGTCGAGACTCTCTTCTTGGACGAGTAAAGTCCAACAAGGTTCTTTGGTCAAGAATTTCTTGTTTCACTTCGTTTGGGGCAGACGCTCTGGAGTTGGGGACAGGACTCGCTGGAGCTCGTCTTTCTTTAGGAGCAGGAGACGGACATGCGTCCTGCTGGCTGGCCGGACTGCTCTCCTGGTGCGTTGGAGGCGAGTTCAGTCTGGGTGCGGAGACAGTCAGAGGTGGACTCTGCTGTACAGAGTCAGAACCAGAGAGCTGCGAGGTGACAACCAGAAGAGAAGGACTCTGCTGTACAGAGTCAGAACCAGAGAGCTGCGATGTGACAACCAGAAGAGAAGGACTCTGTTGTACGGAGTCAGAACCAGAGAGCTACGAGGTGACAACCAGGAGAGAAGGACTCTGCTGTACAGAGTCAGAACCAGAGAGCTGCGAGGTGACAACCAGAAGAGAAGGACTCTGCTGTACGGAGTCAGAACCAGAGAGCTGCGAGGTGACAACCAGGAGAGAAGGACTCTGCTGTACAGAGTCAGAACCAGAGAGCTGCGAGGTGACAACCAGGAGAGAAGGACTCTGCTGTACGGAGTCAGAACCAGAGAGCTGCGAGGTGACAACCAGGAGAGAAGGACTCTGCTGTACGGAGTCAGAACCAGAGAGCGGCGAGGTGACAACCAGGAGAGAAGGACTCTGCTGTACGGAGTCAGAACCAGAGAGCTGCGAGGTGACAACCAGGAGAGAAGGACTCTGCTGTACAGAGTCAGAACCAGAGAGCTGCGAGGTGACAACCAGGAGAGAAGGACTCTGCTGTACGGAGTCAGAACCAGAGAGCTGCGAGGTGACAACCAGGAGAGAAGGACTCTGCTGTACGGAGTCAGAACCAGAGAGCGCGAGGTGACAACCAGAAGAGAAGGACTCTGCTGTACGGAGTCAGAACCAGAGAGCGGCGAGGTGACAACCAGGAGAGAAGGACTCTGCTGTACGGAGTCAGAACCAGAGAGCTGCGAGGTGACAACCAGAAGAGAAGGACTCTGCTGTACAGAGTCAGAACCAGAGAGCGGCGAGGTGACAACCAGAAGAGAAGGACTCTGCTGTACGGAGTCAGAACCAGAGAGCTGCGAGGTGACAACCAGAAGAGAAGGACTCTGCTGTACGGAGTCAGAACCAGAGAGCGGCGAGGTGACAACCAGAAGAGAAGGACTCTGCTGTACGGAGTCAGAACCAGAGAGCGGCGAGGTGACAACCAGGAGAGAAGGACTCTGCTGTACGGAGTCAGAACCAGAGAGCTGCGAGGTGACGACCAGAAGAGAAGGACTCTGCTGTACGGAGTCAGAACCAGAGAGCGGCGAGGTGACAACCAGGAGAGAAGGACTCTGCTGTACGGAGTCAGAACCAGAGAGCGGCGAGGTGACAACCAGAAGAGAAGGACTCTGCTGTACGGAGTCAGAACCAGAGAGCTGCGAGGTGACAACCAGAAGAGAAGGACTCTGCTGTACGGAGTCAGAACCAGAGAGCTGCGAGGTGACGACCAGAAGAGAAGGACTCTGCTGTACGGAGTCAGAACCAGAGAGCGGCGAGGTGACAACCAGGAGAGAAGGACTCTGCTGTACGGAGTCAGAACCAGAGAGCGCGAGGTGACAACCAGAAGAGAAGGACTCTGCTGTACGGAGTCAGAACCAGAGAGCTGCGAGGTGACAACCAGAAGAGAAGGACTCTGCTGTACGGAGTCAGAACCAGAGAGCTGCGAGGTGACAACCAGAAGAGAAGGACTCTGCTGTACGGAGTCAGAACCAGAGAGCGGCGAGGTGACAACCAGGAGAGAAGGACTCTGCTGTACGGAGTCAGAACCAGAGAGCGGCGAGGTGACAACCAGAAGAGAAGGACTCTGCTGTACGGAGTCAGAACCAGAGAGCTGCGAGGTGACAACCAGAAGAGAAGGACTCTGCTGTACGGAGTCAGAACCAGAGAGCTGCGAGGTGACAACCAGGAGAGAAGGACTCTGCTGTACGGAGTCAGAACCAGAGAGCTGCGAGGTGACAACCAGGAGAGAAGGACTCTGCTGTACGGAGTCAGAACCAGAGAGCTGCGAGGTGACAACCAGGAGAGAAGGACTCTGCTGTACGGAGTCAGAACCAGAGAGCTGCGAGGTGACAACCAGGAGAGAAGGACTCTGCTGTACGGAGTCAGAACCAGAGAGCTGCGAGGTGACAACCAGGAGAGAAGGACTCTGCTGTACAGAGTCAGAACCAGAGAGCTGCGAGGTGACAACCAGGAGAGAAGGACTCTGCTGTACGGAGTCAGAACCAGAGAGCTGCGAGGTGACAACCAGGAGAGAAGGACTCTGCTGTACGGAGTCAGAACCAGAGAGCGGCGAGGTGACAACCAGAAGAGAAGGACTCTGCTGTACGGAGTCAGAACCAGAGAGCGGCGAGGTGACAACCAGGAGAGAAGGACTCTGCTGTACGGAGTCAGAACCAGAGAGCGGCGAGGTGACAACCAGGAGAGAAGGACTCTGCTGTACGGAGTCAGAACCAGAGAGCGGCGAGGTGACAACCAGAAGAGAAGGACTCTGCTGTACGGAGTCAGAACCAGAGAGCTGCGAGGTGACAACCAGGAGAGAAGGACTCTGCTGTACGGAGTCAGAACCAGAGAGCTGCGAGGTGACAACCAGGAGAGAAGGACTCTGCTGTACAGAGTCAGAACCAGAGAGCTGCGAGGTGACAACCAGGAGAGAAGGACTCTGCTGTACAGAGTCAGAACCAGAGAGCTGCGAGGTGACAACCAGGAGAGAAGGACTCTGCTGTACGGAGTCAGAACCAGAGAGCTGCGAGGTGACAACCAGGAGAGAAGGACTCTGCTGTACAGAGTCAGAACCAGAGAGCTGCGAGGTGACAACCAGAAGAGAAGGACTCTGCTGTACGGAGTCAGAACCAGAGAGCAGCGAGGTGACAACCAGAAAAGAAGGACTCTGCTGTACGGAGTCAGAACCAGAGAGCGGCGAGGTGACAACCAGGAGAGAAGGACTCTGCTGTACAGAGTCAGAACCAGAGAGCAGCGAGGTGACAACCAGAAAAGAAGGACTCTGCTGTACAGAGTCAGAACCAGAGAGCGGCGAGGTGACAACCAGGAGAGAAGGACTCTGCTGTACGGAGTCAGAACCAGAGAGCAGCGAGGTGACAACCAGAAAAGAAGGACTCTGCTGTACAGAGTCAGAACCAGAGAGCGGCGAGGTGACAACCAGGAGAGAAGGACTCTGCTGTACAGAGTCAGAACCAGAGAGCAGCGAGGTGACAACCAGAAAAGAAGGACTCTGCTGTACAGAGTCAGAACCAGAGAGCGGCGAGGTGACAACCAGGAGAGAAGGACTCTGCTGTACGGAGTCAGAACCAGAGAGCAGCGAGGTGACAACCAGAAAAGAAGGACTCTGCTGTACAGAGTCAGAACCAGAGAGCGGCGAGGTGACAACCAGGAGAGAAGGACTCTGCTGTACGAGTCAGAACCAGAGAGCGGCGAGGTGACAACCAGAAGAGAAGGACTCTGCTGTACGGAGTCAGAACCAGAGAGCGGCGAGGTGACAACCAGAAGAGAAGGACTCTGCTGTACGGAGTCAGAACCAGAGAGCGGCGAGGTGACAACCAGGAGAGAAGGACTCTGCTGTACGGAGTCAGAACCAGAGAGCAGCGAGGTGACAACCAGAAGAGAAGGACTCTGCTGTACGGAGTCAGAACCAGAGAGCTGCGAGGTGACAACCAGAAGAGAAGGACTCTGCTGTACGGAGTCAGAACCAGAGAGCTGCGAGGTGACAACCAGAGAGAAGGACTCTGCTGTACGGAGTCAGAACCAGAGAGCGGCGAGGTGACAACCAGGAGAGAAGGACTCTGCTGTACGGAGTCAGAACCAGAGAGCGGCGAGGTGACAACCAGAAGAGAAGGACTCTGCTGTACGGAGTCAGAACCAGAGAGCTGCGAGGTGACAACCAGGAGAGAAGGACTCTGCTGTACGGAGTCAGAACCAGAGAGCTGCGAGGTGACAACCAGGAGAGAAGGACTCTGCTGTACGGAGTCAGAACCAGAGAGCTGCGAGGTGACAACCAGGAGAGAAGGACTCTGCTGTACGGAGTCAGAACCAGAGAGCGGCGAGGTGACAACCAGGAGAGAAGGACTCTGCTGTACGGAGTCAGAACCAGAGAGCTGCGAGGTGACAACCAGGAGAGAAGGACTCTGCTGTACGGAGTCAGAACCAGAGAGCTGCGAGGTGACAACCAGGAGAGAAGGACTCTGCTGTACGGAGTCAGAACCAGAGAGCTGCGAGGTGACAACCAGGAGAGAAGGACTCTGCTGTACGGAGTCAGAACCAGAGAGCTGCGAGGTGACAACCAGGAGAGAAGGACTCTGCTGTACGGAGTCAGAACCAGAGAGCGGCGAGGTGACAACCAGGAGAGAAGGACTCTGCTGTACGGAGTCAGAACCAGAGAGCGGCGAGGTGACAACCAGGAGAGAAGGACTCTGCTGTACGGAGTCAGAACCAGAGAGCGGCGAGGTGACAACCAGGAGAGAAGGACTCTGCTGTACGGAGTCAGAACCAGAGAGCTGCGAGGTGACAACCAGGAGAGAAGGACTCTGCTGTACGGAGTCAGAACCAGAGAGCTGCGAGGTGACAACCAGGAGAGAAGGACTCTGCTGTACGGAGTCAGAACCAGAGAGCTGCGAGGTGACAACCAGGAGAGAAGGACTCTGCTGTACGGAGTCAGAACCAGAGAGCTGCGAGGTGACAACCAGGAGAGAAGGACTCTGCTGTACGGAGTCAGAACCAGAGAGCTGCGAGGTGACAACCAGGAGAGAAGGACTTTGCTGTACGGAGTCAGAACCAGAGAGCTGCGAGGTGACAACCAGGAGAGAAGGACTCTGCTGTACGGAGTCAGAACCAGAGAGCTGCGAGGTGACAACCAGAAGAGAAGGACTCTGCTGTACGGAGTCAGAACCAGAGAGCGGCGAGGTGACAACCAGGAGAGAAGGACTCTGCTGTACGGAGTCAGAACCAGAGAGCGGCGAGGTGACAACCAGGAGAGAAGGACTCTGCTGTACAGAGTCAGAACCAGAGAGCGGCGAGGTGACAACCAGGAGAGAAGGACTCTGCTGTACGGAGTCAGAACCAGAGAGCGGCGAGGTGACAACCAGGAGAGAAGGACTCTGCTGTACGGAGTCAGAACCAGAGAGCGGCGAGGTGACAACCAGGAGAGAAGGACTCTGCTGTACGGAGTCAGAACCAGAGAGCGGCGAGGTGACAACCAGGAGAGAAGGACTCTGCTGTACAGAGTCAGAACCAGAGAGCGGCGAGGTGACAACCAGGAGAGAAGGACTCTGCTGTACAGAGTCAGAACCAGAGAGCGGCGAGGTGACAACCAGGAGAGAAGGACTCTGCTGTACGGAGTCAGAACCAGAGAGCAGCGAGGTGACAACCAGAAAAGAAGGACTCTGCTGTACAGAGTCAGAACCAGAGAGCGGCGAGGTGACAACCAGGAGAGAAGGACTCTGCTGTACAGAGTCAGAACCAGAGAGCGGCGAGGTGACAACCAGGAGAGAAGGACTCTGCTGTACGGAGTCAGAACCAGAGAGCGGCGAGGTGACAACCAGGAGAGAAGGACTCTGCTGTACGAAGTCAGAACCTGAGAAGCAGCAGAAATGAAGACTAGGGGCTTTGCAGAGACGAGCTGAGCGCTGTGCACGTTTGGTTTTGTCTCTGAAAGGCTTGAAGCTTTTTCTTCCTGGTTTCTCTGGCGTGTTTTACTCCAGAACAAGTGACCAGGCACTTTGGATGAAGTTAAATCCCGTGATCTGAAAGAACACAACATGAATACTGTAAAATCAGTCACGTCTGTGGAGCTTTGGAACACGGGAACAAGAAGACACCTGTCCACTGCTGGAGGGTCAGAGCAGCGTTTTTCACAGACGAGCCCCTTTTCATCAAACGATGGGATTTGGATGATTTTCTTCCTGATCACAGGCGACAACAGAGACAAACTGCCTTTTGGATGTTCACTGGTTTGTCTGCAGGATGAAGACACGCCCGACATCAACACCGCTGAGCGATGAACAATACTCAATCTGCTCAACAGAAGCAAAAACACGAAGAGAAACAAAGTTAAAAAGGAAAAATGAAGAGAAATCACAGTTTGTACAAATTCTAACTTTACTTTCTATTAAAGGGGACCACACATGCAAAATTCACTTTTTAATGTTTTTTTTTACTCAACTTTGGGTATTTACTTTTCACTGTTATGCCGACGATACACAGCTTTACATCAGGACTGGAGCATCCTCATCTTCCACCTTGTCATCTCCATCTTCACTCACTGCCCTCTCTGCCTGCCTGGAGGCAATTAGGGCATGGATGAATCAGAACTTTCTTCAATTAAACTGCTCCAAGACTGAGGCCATACTGATTGGCACCCCTCACCAGGTACAAACATCTCCTATAACAACACTTTCCTTTTCTGGACAAGACATCCCCCTCTCCACCTCTGTTACTAATCTTGGAATAAAAATGGACTCCAATCTTACATTTGAAAATCACATTAAGCATCTGTTTAAAACTTGCTTCTTCCATCTTCGAAACATCTCCAGACTTCGCCCATCCCTAACTTTTTCCGATGCTGAGAAGCTCGTCCATGCTTTTGTCTCCTCCAGGCTCGACTACTGCAACTCCCTGTTTATTGGAATCCCTGGCAAAAACCTTCAGAAACTTCAATATATTCAAAACAGTGCAGCAAGGATCTTGTTGAGAGTTCGTAAATTTGAACATATTACGCCCATTCTCCATAACCTTCATTGGCTTCCTGTCACCTACAGAATTCAGTACAAAACTGCTCTCATTACACATCAATGCTTACACGGAACTTCACCAGATTATCTGAAGGATATTCTTATTCCATACTCATCCACCCGCTCGCTGCGGTCACAGAACAGCAATCTCCTTCACATTCCGAGAACCAAATTAAGGACCATGGGAGACCGGGCTTTCAGTGTGGCTGCCCCCCGCCTGTGGAACTCTCTTCCTGACTGTCTAAGAGCCCCACAGTCTGTGGTTGACTTTAAGAGCGACTTGAAGACCTTTCTTTTCGACCAAGCATACTCTACCTCCTCATGATTCTACTTTTGATCTTAGCTGATATTGTTATTGATTTTAATTGTTTTATTATTTGTTTTATTGTCATTTAATTCTGTTGCTCCTTGTAGCACTTTGAGATTTTCATTAATGAAAAGTGCGTTATAAATTGAATTCATTATTATTATTATTATTACTTCATAAAAAAACAGTCCTTGTGCCAAAAAAATGCACCCAGTGGTTTATTTACTCTAAGTAGATTTATTTTACTGTGATAATTACGTTTCGTTTTAAAATACTCTCGCATGTGACGTCACAAGCGAGAGGACAACCCACCTCAAACCTGAGTCCAGCCCCTCAACTAGCAACCCCTGGTGCGGCTCAACCCACTTCAGTAAAATACACGTCACGGTTGCCGAGCAGTTTTGGAGCTGACCCGGCGGTCATTTATTTATTTATTCATTTATTTAGCCCCCGGGGGGGCCAGCCACGCAGCACATCTTGAGTAAAACCAGAATGTTTTATTACCTTGTTTGAACTCTGTCTCGTTGAAACTGTGCACACACACACTCTCGCGGGGCGACAGTCTGAAACGTACAAGCACCACTGATCGATATACTTTTCAGATTAGCAATTTATTTATTTTAATAATACCTTTCACTTCATCAAAATCTAATCAAAACTCCAGCGTTCTAAAAGTAGGTGGTTGTATGTATTTCTTATATGATGAAGGACTGCTGTTGTTCAACTGCGCCTGTAGGTCAGCGAGTTAAATCACTGGTGTCGCACCCAGAGGACCGGGGTTCGCTTCCCGGCCACGGCATCTTTTTTTTTTGTTTTGTTTCGGAGAGATCGGGCTGCAGTGAGCTGCTGGATTTTGAGGACCGTGTGGGTCCGGTCAGAGGTTGCCTCATACGGATAAATTAACTGGAAACACTCGGTGAACTTTGCGTGTGTCTGGATTGGATGTGCAGCCGTGGATCAAAGCGCCGCATGCAACTAGCAGGAGCTACGCGGGCTGTTTGTTACCGAAGGAGGAGGAAGAGCTCGGATTCGGGAGGGCATGATAAAGGAGCAGCTAATGGCGGCGCACACAAACAGCTTTCGGTAAGTTATCTTTTAAGCTAGCACTAACAGTAAGTCAAACGAGTAATAAAAAAAGGCTAATTTTAAAACAACAACAGATTTGAGATACTGGCAGTTACAGAGGGCGGAGACAGAGTTTTGACGGGCGTGGACTTCAGAGCTCATTATCATAAACAGCTCGTTTAGAACGGAAGTTAGAAATGGCAGAATTAAAAAGGGTATAATTTATTATCTAAGAATTATTTTGTGTATTAAATTGAATGAACGGGGTCTGGATAGCACACAGACATACCATAAAATTTAAAAAAACCCATATGAGGTCCCCTTTAAACTTTTGTGAAAACACAAGTGGCGCTAAAAACAAATTCTACCAGCTGAAATGTAATTATTTATATGTAACTGTATTCAGGACATTTATCTTGACCTCGGGGTTTTGATCGGAGCAGCTGATTGTTCCTAGTCTCTGCTGGTGACTTCTCTACCATGACATCATCAAGCTGTGAACTGTTGGCATGTTCCAGCATGTTTGGACATAATAAATCAAATGGATATATATAGATAGACCTGCGTTTCTCAGCGAGGGTTACAACAAAGCTTGCTGTAACTCACTCGAGCCCAGAGCTCTAACTTTCAAGGAAAATTCCTTTGAGGAACATTTATTTTAAAGTCAACCAGAAAGTGCCACTACTTCTGAGGATCCACGCGAACAACAGGAGACGTTGAAAGTAAACAGAACCAGTTCGGGCGCACCGGACCTGCAAGGACTCTGTGCGTCTGAAAGGCTGGTACCTTCTCTTTACCAGACTGTCGTCTTAAAGATAATGAGTCAGCTGTTTACAAACGTACCTGGAGTTCAGTAGTCTGATGGAGAGTGTTATTTCTGGTCATACACTCAAGATAATTAACTTCCTTTAAACTTCATCTTTCCATCCTCCTCCTATTTTTCTTAAACTTTCCCTTCATCATCCTAAGCTGGAAACTAAATTTTAAGCTAAATGCCTGCAGTATAAGTTATTATGAGACCCATAACTTGTTCTGTTGTTCCTATGAAATTACGGACGCGTGTTTTCATCTGTGTTGACCTAAGATGGGCAGCACGGTGGCACAACTGGTAGAGCTTCTGCCTCTCAGTGAGAAGGTTGCCGGTTCAAATCCCGGTCCGGGGCCTTTCTGGGTGGAGTTTGCATGTTCTCCCCGTGCATGCGTGGGTTTCCTCCGGGTACTCCGGTTTCCTCCCACAGACCAAAAAACATGCTTGTTAGGCTGATTGGTGACTCTAAATTGACCCTAGGTGTGAGTGAGAGAGTGGATGGTTGTTTGGTGTGAGTGAGACAGGTCCCTCTTGTAAATGAGTCCCAGTGACTCAACGAGGCTAGCCTGTATAAATAAAGGTTGAATGAAATTATAGGAAAGTCTGATCGATCAATCAATGTACATGTTATGATGTAATTTTATGATTCTGTTAATAAATGGTTCAGTTCTGCTGAACCAACATAAATTATGTTTCATGTCAATTGCATCTTGCCTGGTCACAATTTATTGTTTTTAATCTGAAAAAGAGAGAACCCATGAATTATTGATGATAATTTGTGTCAGGATAAACCCTTCTCATTTTTCATCTGGTGGACAGGTAAATGAGTAAACTGATACCCCTGAACCTCTAGATAAGGTGAGGGATGTCATCATGGAGACTGATGAAACAATGGCCGCTTTTGATGTCACATCAATCTTTACGTGCAACCCATACTCCTGGAGTACACCCCACAGGGCTCCCTGAGGGACGTGATTGAACACCTTCTCCAAGTCCACAAAGCACATGTAGACTGTTTGGGCAAACTCCCATGCACCCTCCAGGACCTGCTGAGGGTGTAGAGCTGGTCCAGTGTTCCACGACCAGCACGAAAACCACACTGCTCCTGTCCCCCTCTTACAATGCTGTTATTGCTAGTATCACTCAAGGCTGGTTTATACTTCTTGTCGCACGTCTTTTACCCCCCGTTGAGTGAAAAAAAGTTGTGCAACTTCCGTCTGCACTCCCGCTGCGATCCCCCGGTGACAGCCGTCCTATACATTGCCCTCAGTCAGCACTGCGAGACATGGAGGATGCGGCTCGGAGCGTGTGATTGGTTCAAAGTTTGTGGGCGTTTTTTGTTTGGATGTCAATATATGGTGTATCACACCGCTACCCGCTACCCGCTGTAGAGGATCTTTGGTGTGTCAGTATTAAACTGACACACTTTACCTTAATTACTTACTTATTCAGATTGAATAGTAATTCACGGGTTCTCTCTTTTTCAGGTTTACCAAAAGTCCGGTTGTACCTCTGCGTGTTTATGGATTCAACATGTCGTGATGCCTGCTTTCTCCATCAGAGACAGTGACACGTCCTGATTACAGTATAAATAAAGCGTTCCTCAAGAAAGTTAATTCAGAACTAGGTAGCTTTTGCTCTGTTGAATTTATGGAGGCATCCATAAATTCTTGGCTGATGAACCAGTCTTTGACTTAATGACTCAGTTTATCTAGCCATGAGAGAAAGGACATGATTCATTCAACCTTTATTTAGTCAGGTAAATCTTTTGAACCTCATGGGCTCATTTACGAAAGCGACCTGCTAAAACTAAAGAACAATGAACAGCAGTGGTAGAATTTCATTAAACAATAAACAAACAAACAATAAACAATAGAAAACAAAAAGAGAGAAAAAAACAAAAGATTTTTTTTTTTTTTTAACAAAGTATCAAAAAACTAGCAAAACATTATAAGGTAGACGTATAAAATCAAAGACAGGAACAAATCTGCATTGGTTTTTGCCAGGATTCCAACAGATTCTGAAAACCATTTAGAGAAGTCAAGGTCGAGAGCTTCAGATCTTTTTGTAAGATATTCCATGAAGCAGGAGCAGAGTAGGAGAAGGCCCTTTTTCCAAGTTCAGTCCTCACTGACGGAACACTGCAGGTAATCATGTCCTGAGAGCGCACACTGTAGCTGCACTCACGCAAAGACATGTAGGAGGAGATGTATGAGGGCAGCAGACCAAGAAGTGATTTAAAGATGAAAATGTACCAGTGGAAGAGTCTGCGTGAGGTTAATGATGTCCAGTTAACCAGTGAATACAGGGTGCAGTGGTGGGTACGATAATCACAACCAGTTATGAATCTTAGTGCACCATGATAGACCACATCCAACATCCGCAGGTGCTTGTAGGAGCATTCATGTAGATAGATAGATATAGATTTATTTGTCCCCTTAGGGAAATTAATTTGCAACATTTGTCAGCAGGCATTGACATAAAGGACATACTTATACATACATACATGACATCATCATCCATCATTACAGCAAAGGTGTTTCAGCTCAGTAATTCATGATACCTTAGTATTATTTAATGATTTAATTGCTTGTGGTATGAAAGAAAATTTTGTTCTGTTTCTTGAGAATAAAGGAAGGCCATACCTTCGCCCTGAAGGAAGCAACTCAAATGAAGATCTTAGGGGATGTGTGTCGTCTGCTATAATCTTGTTTGCCTTCCTCATAACTCTGTCCATGTATATCTTTTCCATACTTGGCAGAGTGGTCCCTAACAGTTTGCTGGCTGTAGTTACTATACTTCTCAAGGATTTCTTCTGAGCCTCTGTAGCATTGCCAAACCAACAGATGTTACAAAACGTTAAAATACCTTCAATAAAAGCAGAATAAAACATTAAAAGCATTGAGTTATTGACTCTAAAAGTACCCAGTTTCTTTAAAAACTGGGTTCTTCTTGTAGAGAATGTCACCGTAATCAATGGAGGGGAGGAAAGTCACAGACACAAGGCGTTTCCTAACATTCAGTGTTAGACAGGATCTGTTTCTGAAAAAGAAACCCAGTTTAACTTTCAGTTTCTTTACTAGGTTTTCCACGTGGAGTTTAAAAGAGAGATGTGAATCGATCAGGATACCCAGATATTTATAGGAATCAACAAACTCAATAGGGACACCATTTGAAGATAAAATCAGAGGAGGATCTGCTGGAACCGCCTTCCTATTTGAAAAAAACATCCCTTTTGTTTTATCAGCATTTAGGACATTTAGGACATGATAGTTCTCTGTCCGTTCAAACTCCTTTAAGCTCCGCAGCTCTTCCAACTCTGAAGCGTTCCGGAAACAAAACGCTTTTCCTAAAGTGTTGAGATTAGAAGCACAGTCTTCTGATTGGTTGTGGGCCAAGCGAGGTGAGTGAAAACGTGAAGCGAAAACTTCAAGGTCAACAGAAAGTCTGTTTAGAAAACAGAGAAATGTTTTGGGAGGGCAGGAGACAGTGTCTAGAACTTTTGTCTACGACTTGATTCACTGTCTCAAACTATTTAAACCAAGACTGGAAGATCATTCTGACATATAATTCAACTTTGACATAGTTCTTCTGAATAGAACATAGTTTGATTCATTATATGAAGAAGTGAACATTGGTACAGCATTAACCATGATCATACAATGACAGAGTAATTCTGAATTGATTTGTGTCTCAATTCAAAATAAATGTAATGAAATAGTATCCACTTGTCTCCTTGAGAGCTTCAAGAAAAGTGTAACACTAAAGGCTCCGGCAAAGCTGCGCGTACAAGCAGTACGCCTCTGTACGACGTACGTACGCAGAGGCAAAAGCGTAGCCCCGCGTAGCCCCGTAGGGCACGAACGCGCAAAGCTCAAATTTCACAACCGCGTACGCGATGCGCGTTGTCTCACCATAAATTGCCCGGTGCCGGACTGTTTTGTATGTTACACAAATGTATTAAATTCCCCTTCTTCATCGCTGATCAGGACTTTTGTTTTGTTTTTTTGCCAAAAGTCAAAGCTTCATCCTCCGTTCACTCCATGACTGAAATGAATGAATTCATGTCCTACCTGGCTGCACGAGCTTTTAAATATTTTCTGGTGGGCTGTGGGCTGCAGGAAAAGCACTCCCTGTTTTTATTTATATTTTTTAGAAGTTTTTAGTAACATATAAAGTGATAGAAAGACCGCAGCGGCTGCAGCCAAGCCACCGCGGCTCGGGTGCAGCTGAAGCCAGCTGGTTGTCCCACTCGAGCTGTCAATCATTTCAGTAGGCGTGTCAGCAAGTGACCAATCAGCGACCTCAGTTTGTCCCCTCTGCACGCAGCTGCTCAAATTATGTTTATGTTTATGTTTATGTTTATTAAATTTGTTCATTTTTTTACAAAAGAAACAATACAAGGCAATCTCATAATGATAGTGTACAAAATGTAAAAAAATGAAAGGTGGCAGAAAGAAGAATAAATCTTATTATATCTGCCCCTTATCTCCAACAATCAGATTAAACAACAGTAGTCAAACCATGTAAACAATAATAATCTTCAACCAACTTTTTCCAACAATCAGGTTAAACAATAATATTCTTCAACCAACAGTACAAAATGACTAACTCTTTCTAATTTTCTAACTAATACTAATACAGTACAAAATGATTAACTCTTTCTAGTTTTCTAACTAATACTAATACAGTACAAACTGACTAACACTTTCTAATTTTCTAACTAATGCAATACACATTACGTTATTTCACATATATTTTTTTAACATATTTGTTTTGATCATTTTTTTAAATGTAAACACTGACTTGGCATTTTTAACTACATTCTCCAAGCCATTCCATAATCTAATTCCCTGAATTGAGGTAGAACGTCCCTTCAAACTGGTTCTGAATTGTGGTTTTACAAACAACTCTGTTCCCTTAAGATTATAACAACTTTGTCTTTTAACAAAGTGCATTTGGATATTTAAAGGTAATGCATTATTTTGAGCTCTATACATAACTGATAAAATATTATAGTCTACCAAATCATGGAACTTCAGTAATTTTAGTTGATAAAATAATGTACTTGATGGATGACGGTAATGCTTTCTAGTGATAATTCTTACAGCTCTTTTCTGTAATACAAAAATAGGCTTTGTGATTGTTTTACACGCATTCCCCCAAACATCAATACAATAGATTAAGTGTGGAACAATGATTGTGTTATACAACAAATACAGAGCCTTATCATTCAATAGGTCTCTGACTTTGTACAGTACTGCTATCGATTTAGCTATTTTTATTCTTACAGAATTTATGTGTTGTTTCCATGTCAGTTTGTCATCAATGATAACACCCAAAAACTTCACCTCACTCACTCTACAAATCTCAACATCCTCAATTTTGAGTGGAATATCATGTAATTAGTTTTCTCTAGATTTAATGATAATTTATTTATTTTAAACCAAGTTTGTATCTTTATAAATTCTGTTTTTATCAATTCTAACATTTGTTCTATATCTTCACCTGAACAGAAAAAAGTGGTATCATCTGCGAAAAGTACACATTTAAGTTACAAATTTAAGTTACACATTTAAATTACAAAAGAATTTGGAGCGAAAACGCGAGCATTTAACGTGAGAACGAAAGCAGAGCTGTGCCAGCGAACGCGTGCGCACAGAATGCGCGCGTAGAGCGGCGTACAGGCAGGACGCTGAGCTTTGCCGGAGCCTTCAGAGTTCAGAGAGATGTGAAAAGGTGTAAATCCAGGTCAGACATGACGGCCTGTATCACTACACCGCTACACTTCCAGAAGCCGGTTTTTGCTTTGACATGGATAGTTTTGAAGAGAAACTCGCCTTGTGTAGATCTGGTCCTGTTCAGCGGGCGAACGTGCCAACGCCGTTCGCGTTGTCTTTCCATGTTCGCGGTCAATAACATAAGTACAAGGTCATTTTCTTCATCCTCGTCCTCCGACTCGTCATCCAACCTGAGAAGCATCTCTTTTGCCGTTTGCTCTTACAATTTTTTCGTTGTGAACTGTAGAAAACTTCCTCCATCCATCAACAGTCATATAAGCTGTGCGCGTGACGTATGTAGTCGGAGGGAAGAGGGATGGATTACTATAATGTATCCCCTACGTCTTTTCCAAGTATAAACACTCAATGCGGTCGGTGACACACACGCAATTACGTCATCGCTGGGCCGCAGCCGCACGTCTTGCATGAAGTATAAACAAAGCTTGAGCCCTCTGTGAATAGCAAACAACCATCAGGGTGCTAACGATCCATTGTTAGGCTGATGGTCCTCCTTGATCATGTGAGCAGCTGGTTTCAGCTGTCATCAGCTTTTTATAAAAGATGATGATGAGAGCTCATGAGAGTTTTAGACGATGAAATTCATTTACCAGTGTTTTATGGACAGAATTTCTAGGCGACAGCCAAGGTGTTGAGAGGATCCGTTTTGGTGACCTTAGAATCGCTTCTCTGTTTTTTGCAGATGATGTGGTCCTACTGGCTTCATCAGTTCGTGATTTACAACTTTCACTGGAGCGGTTTGCAGCCGAATGTGATGCGGCCGGGATGAGGATCAGTTCCTCCAAATCCGAGGCCATGGTCTTGAGCCGGAAAAGGGTAGCATGCCCTCTCCGGGTCGGGGAGGAGGTCCTGCCCCAAGTGGAGGAGTTTAAGTATCTCGGGATCTTGTTCACGAATGAGGGAAAACTGGAGCGTGAGATCGATAGGCGGATAGGTGCAGCGTCCGCAGTGAAGCGGGCGCTGTACCGGTCTGTCGTGGTGAAGAGAGAGCTGAGTCAAAAGGCAAAGCTCTCAATTTACCGATCGATCTACGTTCCCACCCTCATCTATGGTCATGAGCTTTGGGTTGTGACCGAAAGAACAAGATCTCGGATACAAGCGGCTGAAATGAGTTTTCTCCGCAGGGTGTCTGGACTCTCCCTTAGAGATAGGGTGAGAAGCTCAGTCATCCGGGAGGGACTCGGAGTAGAGCCGCTGCTTCTCCACATCGAGAGGAGCCAGTTGAGGTGGCTCGGGCATCTGGTTAGGATGCCTCCTGGACGCCTCCCTGGTGAGGTGTTCCGGGCATGTCCCACCGGGAGGAGACCCAGAGGAAGACCCAGGACACGCTGGAGGGACTATGTTTCTCGGCTGGCACACTATATAATACGGTTATACTCCCGCACTTAATTTACTGTATAGATATTTGGGGTACAGCGTGCAAAACTGTAACTAAAGCCTATTTTTATTTTACAGAAGAGAGCCATAAGAATTGGGCCATAAGCCATAAGAATTATTACAAGAAAACATTACTGCCATCCATCAAATGTTTTGTTTTACAAATTGAAATTGCTATAAAGTTTTTTTTTTAATGATTTGGTTGACTATAATATTATTTTATTATTGTTCAAAGCTCAGAATTTCTCATTACCCTCAAACATCCAAAGGCTTTTTGTAAAAAGGACTAGTTAGGACTGCCACAATACAGAACTAGTTTAAAGAGTAGGTCTACTACTCACACACATACAGGGAATAGAACTGTGGAATGGTTTGGAAACTGATACTAAAACTTGCTATTAAAATTGCAAAGTCAATATCTATATTTAAGAAAATTATTAAAACAAAATTTCTGTACAAATATTCATAAATTGGTTTATATGCAAATTAATATTTATGGTTTTGTGTGAGAAATCATTTAATATCTTATATTTTTTTATATATATGCGATTGCTATTTGAATTGATTGTTAATTTTGTTTGAAGAAGGGGCAGAAATAATGAGATTTTCTTCTTCTTCTGCCTCCTTTCATTTCATGTATTGTTTTTTTTTATAACGTGGTTTTGTAAATACAGTAATTTTCTTGTGTTTTTACAATTTGAAATGAATAAATTTAATAAAAATTAAAAAAAAGGTTCAACCAAGTGGGAATCGAACCCGAGTCTTTTGAGTGGAAGGCCGACACGTTCCCCGCGGGACCACTGAGGCACGTCCGTCTTTTGAGGTCCAATATATTTTAAACGAACCGCCCCTCATGAAATCCTGGCTAGACCCCCCGAGGAGAGAAACTCGCCGAGGTATGCAGAGGGAGGGAAGAGGGAGGGATTTATTATAATTTATCCCCCACGTCTTGCCAAACACTCAATGCGGTCGGTGACACACACGCAATTGCATCATCGCTGGGTTCACTCAGCGGGGGGTAAAAGACGTGAGACAACAGTATAAACCAGGCTTCAGGCCCACCCCCGTCCTGATGGTTCGCTTCACTGGACCCTGAAGTCTGCGTCGGCTTCATGCAGCTGTGTGGACTAAGAGAAGTCTTCTGCTTCATGAGCTCTGGTTGTTCAGGTTCTCGCTGGTGAAGTGACTTCCAGTCAACAAGCTGTTCCATGAGGTCACACATCTGAGATGACGAGGGGTCGACGGCTCATAGACATCAACTTTTCTTCTTCTTCTTCTTCTTCTTCTTCCTCCAGCTGCTCCTTCAGGGTCTCCACAGTGAACTTCTCATGCGAAGACTTGGTGACTGTTTTTACACCAGATGTTCTTCCTGACTCAACCACGGACCACGGAGCTACCACAGCCCTCTGTGTGGAGCAGAGAGCGCCATCTAGGACGCCCAGGGAGCAGATGGTGGGGGCTAAGGGCCTTGCTCAAGGGCCCAGAGTGGGGCAAGGGAGGGTGGAGGCAGGTGTGGCTGCTTCACCTTTCCCACTGTGAGCTCAGTGGGACTCACCTGGTTAAATCAAAGTTAATAAGTTTATTGTTGTCAGATGATGTTCCTCCGACCAGCCTCAGTGAATAAACTAACATTTATTATCTGGTCTCAGTCTGTGGGAAGAAGGATGTTTGGAGCAACTCTTGTCTGAGGATCAGCGCCGTCTTGTTCTTTCCTCTGTCCTGCGTCTTTTTGTGCACGTGACGCGTCACATTGAACCGAGGATTCAGGTGAATTTGGTCAAAATGAACGAAGCACAATTTAAGATTCCTGGCTTTTTGTCACGGAGCGGAGAGAGGACGG
Source organism: Garcialebias charrua (assembly GCA_038048925.1). NCBI lineage: Eukaryota > Metazoa > Chordata > Actinopteri > Cyprinodontiformes > Rivulidae > Garcialebias > Garcialebias charrua. The sequence goes on from JBBPBX010000638.1 coordinate 19,144, forward strand.
AGAAACACCATCTCTGTCCGTCGCCTGGTGGGCGGGGCCACTTGAAGCAGCAGGCCAGTGTTTCCAGTGCACTGGTCCCAGTAGACTGAACACACTGAAGGATTCTTTAGCTTCTGGTACCTGTTTGTCTGAAGAGTGCTGTCGTCCAGCCACTCTTAAAAAAGCTTCATTTGGATTCTTCTTGTTCAGCAGTTGCAGGTCCATCTCTAAACTTCCTGTTGTGGCTAAGGTTCTAGAGAAGGTTGTGGTCCAGCAGTGAACTGCTGCTCTAGATCACCAGGGTTTTGTAAATCCACTCAACATCTTTGAGTCTCAAATGATAATTTGATGCACGTGAAGCAGGTGAATGTTCTGAAGCAGGTGAATGTTCTGAAGCAGGTGAATGTTCTGAAGCAGGTGAATGTTCTGAAGCAGGTGAATGTTCTGAAGCAGGTGAATGTTCTGAAGCAGGTGAATGTTCTGAAGCAGGTGAATGTTCTGAAGCAGGTGAATGTTCTGTGCTGCTCATGTTGGACCTGACGCAGCTTTTGACACTGTTGATCACCTGACCTTGTTGGATAGGCTGAGGAGTTGTTGTCCTCTTACCTGTCCCATAGATCAACCTTCTTGGCTACATCTTCTTCTACGTACAGACCCCGTTCCTACCCAGGTCATTATTCAAGACAGATTTGTTGAGCCAGGGTTCAGAGATGATGATTACATCAGCCCCAGAAAAACGGACCAGAAATTTCAAAGTGTCAAGTTTTCTCAAAAGACTGTGTGTGTTTACATGCAGAAAGTGAAGACCTGACATGTTTTTAAATCATTTGGTTTGCTGTAATGAGTGGGGGTCCAGGGTTGGGCTGGATCCCTGAGAGCAGTAACAACTTTATTATCAGACATTTTATTGTGTTTTTGTGTGACAGATGTGTATTTACTGGAGTTAATAGTGTGACAATTAGCCTCCATAATCAAACCATGAGAACATTAAAAAAGACATGATTACCCAGAACCCAGAAACAATGAAGATTGCTGTGAGAGGCAGGTCCAGATGTGTTAACAAGGTTCAGTGACTCCAGATAGTCAGAGATTTGAAAATGATGGGGATTTTTGGACTGATGCAGAAACGTCTCACAACAGACAGCTTCATAGATCAAATGGGCCAACGGGTCCAATGTTAGTAGTAATAATAATAATAATACATGTAATAATAATATTAATAACAATAATAATAATAATAATAATGAATTTAATTTGTAACACACT